>VDFB02252472.1:0-191543 GCA_007258455.2 Sequoia sempervirens
TTAACACAACCTATTCTTCTTGCAAGAGAATTTTTTTGGTTGGATATAGAAAATGTACTACATTGCAATTATCTTTTTTCTTGTGTTGTTCACAACTATATTGTTTTTGCATTGTAGACTTGTCTTGCTTTGTGCTTTATCTCCTATTATTATGTTATGCTTCTATATTATTGGAATGTCAATCAAGAAACATATTTTAGTTGGTACTTGCATATTTCAATGAATATTTCACTTGTATGTCAATTTATACATAAAAGCATTTGATCATTTGCTTCCAACCATTGGTTATAGACTTTGTTTTGCTACAAAAATCAACTACAAAATAGAGAAAAACTTTAGCAAGGTGCCATATCTTTTGTCCTTTGACATGTGTTCTGTCAATATGGCCACATAAAATTTTGTTAAAAGACACAAACTATTACAAGAGCCAATTGTGGTGGGAACTTATAAAGCAATTGCAAGTGCATCTCTAGCACAATTGATGGAGCTCTGCATTTTGCACATTGTTTTTGATAGGAATTGTTCGATTGGAATCGTAGCAATTGGCTACTTGACATAATACATGTTTTCCTTAATTGCCATCCTACATTTTAGTAGCTACGCAATGGCTTCATGGATCATTACTTAAATTCTCTTCATAGTCATTGTCATATAGCTTGAAGGCTTTGCAATTTTGGCTTGCACTCGAAAATGCTAATGAGTTTGCATAATTTGGTTGACTAGAACTACATATAGATATGAAGAATAGGGTCTCCAGTGCAAAAATCAAAACTAGTTGAGAAACTAGGCTTTCAAATGACACAACCTACCTAAAATGGATAGCATATTGACTAAACATTGCAATATGCATTTGTGCTTTAGTAAACAGAACAAAGTATTTGCATTTGAAGAATGTCGCATGTAATACTGCCATATCAATTCCTTTGCACAACAAAACTGTTGTTGATCACCACTATAAAATTGCACTAGGAAAATCCACCTACACTTGCATGCAAACATTACATAGTGGATATTTCATTTGGAATTTCGTTCCATGAATTTGAAAACAAAAATAATAACTACATTAGAATGCTTCGATTGATGTTGCCATGCAAAAAAAATATCATGGCAATGAACAAAAGCATTGTTGACAAACTTGAACTTTGCAATAGTGTCAACAATGTCAACAAATTCTACTTGACCAATCTCCTTACCATTTTGATTTTTTTTGCCAAGCTTCAGGTTTTTACCTAGGAAACTATTGAAAAAATCAGATCTCATTAGCCACACTATTTTGAAAAGCTCTTTGATGTTATTCTAGAAAAGAGTCCCTATAAGTATAATGCACCGTTTTCAATTAAGCCCTTTGCAAGAATTTCATATCTTTGATCAGCTACTTGGAGAAAAACTGCTCTTTGAGAGCACAGCTCCATCCGTACTCGATGAAGGCCGTCAAGCTTGAACTAATTGGTGAATGATGTGGAGTTTATGCAAAACCATTAATTCAAAACTACACATTATATTGTCAAGAACTCTTTTCTAGAGTAAATTCAAAGTGCTTTTCAACATATCATATTCAACAAGACCAAGTTTTCTTAGCTCCTTCCTAGGAAAAAAACTTGAAGCTATACTGAGCACCTACTAAAGTTATGAGAATGAACAACAACTATAGACTTGTAGAGTCCTTCATGGATGGAATTGGAGATAAAATTCATGATGCAAAGGATAGTGGAAAAGTCCAATTTGTTGAGACTTTTGCAAAGCTCATGTTAATGGATCATGCTTTTGTTCACTATTATGATGGGAATGTTCTGAACAACCTTCCTACAGTAAAGTGTTTTACTGTCATTTTGAGACCATATTCTATATAGTAGATTGTTTATCAACATGGCCTTCTCTACATTGCTTTATCACATGTGGGAGACATTGAGCCACTATATCTGATGCAAAAGCTCCAAGAGTGAAACTTCAGAGTGTAAAAAAAGAAAAAAAGAAAAATGCAACACCTTATGGCTTTTGCACAATACAAACAAGAACACACCCTTTTGCTTTTGTGTGCAAAAAAAAATGTCATATGCACAAACTATAAACCAGTATCATGATATGCTTCAAGCTATTATCCTTTTCTCACAACAAGCCAAACATAATATGTGAACAACTACATTGGCTTTGTAGATGGAATATAGAATTGCTATACTGCAACATACTTTCATGCCTTTGCAACTACTTGGAGAATAACCACTGCAATGAAAACAAAATAAAATTCCACAACAAAATATCTAGAATCAATAACCATTGAGCTATTGTATATACATATTACTATGCACACCTTCAAATTGTACTTGATATCAAAACCACATTTTCATGATCTACCTAGTTATATACAAACCACTATTACCCCATTGCCGCCTAATCCAAATTTCATATTTCCTACAATACTTTAAAATTGACATCTTAGAATCCATAAGGATAGAAGCAATTCTTTTCATTTTCTAGTTGTATCATGTTAGTGAGCAAAGGCATAAGTGATTAACATGAACTTTGCAACAGTGTCATCAAATTCTATTTTCCCACTCTCTTTACCATATTGATTTTTTTTCCCATGCTTCGATTTTTAATCCAAGCAACAATTGACACAATTAGGCCTCATCAAATACAGTGTCATGAAAAGCTCTTTGAAGTTATTCTAGAAAAAATTCTGACAGTGTAATGTGCCGCTTTGAATTAGGCACTTTGCATGAATTCCATATATTTGATCAACTACTTGGAGGGAAAACTGCTTTTCGAAAGCACAAGCCAACACGTTCTTGGTCAAGATCAATGAGCTCAATATAGCAAATCAATGATATTTGGTGAGACCGAATATGCACATTATATTCTAAACAACTCTTTTCCAAAGTAAATTCAAAGTGCTTTTCAAAATATCATATCTGGTGAGACTGAATTTTTCCAATTGTTGCTTAGGTAAAAATTTGAAACCATACTTGACAACTGATAAAGTTATAGCTATTAGTGGAAACTAGGAGTTGAGGGAGTTCTACATGGATGGAATTTGGAATAGAATTCACAATGAGGAAAATGGAGAAATAAAATTAGATAACTCAAATATGCACATTATATTCTGAACAACTCTTTTCCAGAGTAAATTCAAAGTGCTTTTCAACATATCATATCTGGTGAGATTGAATTTTTCCAACTGTTTCCTGGGTAAAAATTCGAAACCATACTTGACAACTGATAAAGTTATAGCTATGAGTGGAAACTGCGAGCTGATGGAGTTCTATGTGGATGGAATTTGGAATAGAATTCACAATGAGAAGGACAATGGAGAAGTAAAATTAGATAAAACCTCTACAATGTTCATGTTAGTGGCTAATGCTTTTTCTCACTATTATGATGAAAAGATTTTGAACAATCTTCCTACAATAAAGGGTTTTATTCGCACTTTGAACCCATCTCCTATACAGTGGACTGTCTAACAACATGGACTTGTCTACATTGCTTTGTCACATGTAGGTTCAGAAATGCAAAAAACCAACCCGTAATTACAATGAGTATAAAAGCATTGTTGGGTCAATTGTTGTTCATACTATTTGTGTCTCTAATAAGAATGATTACTATTCCATTGTCTTGCTTATTCAGATCTTCATTTTGTTATTGTTTCGAGACAACAGTATCAACCATATTTTGGGACATATCTTGCATAGCTATCCTGTTGCAAATGAGTTCACAGCCGTTCCTGAGCAAGTATGCTATTATGCAGAACATCACTAAAGCATTGCAGAGCATAAATTTCTTTATTGGAACTAGATTGGAAAATCAAAATTGTTATGCATCACTGAACTAGATTGTAGCTAAATCATATGCTATTTTTTGCCTGCATTTGAAGTTTCTAAATTGCTCCTTGCAAATTACAAATATGTTGCAATTTCATCCAACATATATCTTAGCAATTCCCAACATGTACCATAGCATCTAGAGCATTTGCAAATAGGTAGATACCTAGCATTTGACATCAACAAACTTCAAAATCATATGAGATCTTAATAATGTTTTTTTTCCCTCTTTGTGTTTAAGACATGCTTGACATAAATATCTCATTGCATATGCTTGCTAGAACAATTGGAAAATGTATACTGCATTTACTACACAACAGAAAATGGACCAGCCACTTGACAAACAAGATGAAAAGAGGAAAGTACAATATCTTGCTTATTTCACACATAGGTTTGCTCTTCTTTTGTTTAATTATCAATCTACTTCTTCTCATTGTTCAATCTGCAATGTATAGATTGGAAATAGATACCACGAAGTCATTAAGCATTATCCACATATGCACAAAACAATCAACTTTACCGTTTGAGGGCAATGATATGGTCATTTATGATTCTGCTATTACTACAATTCCTGGAAAACCAAAAAAAGCAGCAATCATGCATGTCAATTTAGTTGACAGCCATAGTCAAATGACAATAATTGCAAACAACAACAACAAACTATTTGACACATTTCTCCCATTGTTATCACCTCATTAAAGTGTCTTTTATACAAATTTTGTCATTGGGAAAAAAACACAATATGGACTTGAGGCAATGTTGATTATCGCCTTCTTCTAACTGCTAAAAGTGCCATTGAGCACATTGACAAAGTCATTTGTAAGTTCCTAAACCTTTTATGGTGTCAATTTTTGCATAGTTTATTCGCTTATTCAAATTGTTTCAGAATAGTGAAATCTGTGTCTCATAATAGGATTTATGTCTACATATTGATAGCAAAAAACAAATCAAGTGTAGCTCAGTATATAATTTATATTGCTATGTTATAGGTACTTTGTAGCTCTACATTTTATGTATTAATGTCTACTATTCATTGTTCTTTGCATTCATAATTGCCCGACCTTCCATAATTGCAGGTGCCTTGAATTGTAGGTGTCTTTGACAACTAATGCTATGAAGCTTTAACTTTGTTGAGCAAAGGATAGTTGCAATTATTCTCACCAAATGAAAGAACAACGTAAATAATACTTTGGTTGACAGGCTTAAAGTCACAAAGCCAAGAAATATTCCAAATACAAACAATTCTCATTTTTATCAAACAGGTTGAACTGCAAGTAGCTATTTCCAATCTTAATCATGGTTAGTAGACAAATTGACATTGAAGTTTAAGGTTTGCTGACCAAACTATTATTTGCACTGTTTTCTCATTAGCTTAGGTTGTTTGATGAGGCTGGAATTTGTGTCTCTTGAGAGGGTTAGCAAACAACAAAAAGTGGAATTTGTAAGTTCCTTTGACACTATCATTTTTTGCATTGCTTATACTCTTGATTACTTTATCTAATGGAGGTGGAATTTGTGTCTATCAGCAGTGTTTATGTCTATTTTTCTCGAAATGAAGAACAAAGAACTTTTAAGTTGCTATAACCTTTATACTATCATTTTATACTCGTTAATATCTCTGCATTGTATCTGCTCATTCCTACTGCTTTTTGCTTCGTCCATTTTACCATCCAATGTCTATTCTTCGCCATCTTTGAATGTTTTTATGATTCACTCTCTATTATTGAATTAAATACTAAACACTATGATTCATTAATGGCACCTTCTCTGCTGCCCATGGTTAAGGCTGGAATTAATATTATCTCTCAATGCAAAGACGCAAAGAACTATAAAAAAGAACACTGTAAAAGATACAAGAACTTACAAACACGTGCAACTAGGTATTTCCATTCTTAATCATGGATAACAAAGAAATTGACATTAATGAATTATGGTGTTCAACATTTAACTCAACAATAGATACTAACCCACACAAGCAATCAACGCTAGCGAAGAATAGACATTAACACACAAAATGCAAACAACAACAAACACTAGACATTAACCCATTAAATGTAAACATGTAAACCACTATAAGACGACACTGTAAAAGACAAAGCAACTTCCAAACGCCTTGTTTCAACAAACACAGATTCCTATGGCTTCCTAATAATCTTTCATTTACTTGTCCTTTTCCATCCATTCTTATTTCCAATGCATAACATCATAATGACACCCTTATGCATATATAGTAAATCATTTTCATTCTTTCTCAATATGATGTAATGCAATAGCCATTAATGCGTTATAGTATAAAGTTTTGACTTTCCTGAGCAAATAATGATTTGCAATGTTTATTCTTTTCAGTCAACAAAGAAAGAGTCAACTGTATTTTTGTACGCCTATGAAATCCATGTCTGTTGACAAGGTATAAATATATGATATTCAAAACCAAAAAGAAACAAAAAGCTCGCAAATACTATATGCAAATGCAATGCTTTAAATGCCACACATCCCCAGATAGGGTGCATGCAAAGACAGTCATACCAAAAAATGAGAAAACCCATGAAATATTTCCAATAGGAAGATTTGCTAGAATAATTGTTAAATAAATTACAAAATGAAAAAATCATGATGGAAATGCCTGCAATGAATGGAAAAATGAAAAAAAAAACAACTTGTCTATAATAAATTAATCTTGGTAACATTGGTATAGCAATGTACATACTTTGCTAGCATATTCATCGATGGACCATTCTAATGGGCACCATCCTACTAGAATGCAAATTTGCAAATATTAAATGCAATGTGGTGGTTTATATTGGAAATGTTTCATGGCTTTTTGAACTCCTTTGATATGGTTGTGCTCTTGCACCTGCTCTTGCTATGCATACATATCACCCTCATAATCAACCTATGCATATATAGCCTACCATTTTTGTTTAATGTCAATGGAGTGTAATGCAACTATCATTAATGGCTTATGATATAAAGTTCATTGATTTTAAATGTGTATTCAATTGATTACAATGGTTCACAAGCATTACATATTTCTCTACTGACACAACCTATATCCATCATAGTTTAAAATGGGGGATTTGGAAAGAATTTAATCTGCTTTTTCTGCCTTCTAGATGGATTTCCAAATAGCCTAATGAGCTTTGATAGAGATACATGCTTTGAAAAACAACATTGCTATATACCAGCAGTTTCCTACTGTGGTGACTCGATTTTTGTCCTTAAAAGCAATTGTTTTCACTCAATTGTCAATGTCTCTTCTCTCTTCTAGCATGTTATTCAAATTCACTCAAGATCACTGCATCCACATGTAATAGCTACATTCTCCATTGGAATTCCCATTTCCCTCTCCTGATATATGCACAATAAGTGATACAATTCTTTCATTCTTCATGTACTCATTTGCTTGACTACTTTGCATCTATCATATTCGAAACAGAAAGCAAGAGATTTGTAAGTTCCTATATCTTTTACATTGTCATTTTATGGTGTTGCTTACTTAGTGACTTGCATTGTTCGATGAAAGAGACATTTGTCTCTGTTGAAAGGATCTATGTCTCCCATCTTTGAAACACCTGTCCTTGCTGCCTTCTCACAAGCATATGAAAGGACATTTGTAAGTTTGTTTTCATCTTGTCTCTCTTTAATATTTAACAATTTCTCTTTCTAATATTTTCATTCTTTGTGCTTTTAACAATTTCTTGCATGAACTAATTAGTACTTTTAATCTTTGGATGTAGTCACCTGAATCAGTGAACTTTCAAGAAATGTCTTAGTTGGTGGTCATTGATATACATGCAACTATAGTCACAATGAAATTGTCATTTCCATATGCATCAAATTGACTGATTCTATGTACATAAGACTATTTGGATTTCTATAAATTATATATCTTATAATTCATTGTAATCTATCAAATACCATGTTTGACAGGATCTATGTCTCCCATCTTTGAAACACCTGTCCTTGCTGCCTTCTCACAAGCATTCGAAAGGACATTTGTAAGTTTCTTTTCATCTTGTCTCTCTTTAATATTTAACAATTTCTCTATCTAATATTTTCATTCTTTGCGCTTTTAACAATTTCTTGCATGAACTAATTAGTACTTTTAATCTCTGGATGTAGTCACCTGAACCAGTGAAGTTTCAAAAAATGTCTCAGTTGGTGGTCATTGATATACATGCAACTATAGTCATAATGAAATTATCATTTCCATATGCATCAAATTGACTGATTCTATGTACATAAGACTATTTGGATTTCTATAAATTATATATCTCATAATTCATTGTAATCTATCAAATACCATGTTTTTTATTTTGGCAACTTGATCAAGGATATTTATCCTAGTTTGGATAAGACTTATTGAACAAAACTTATGTTAAGACAAATATTTTTTAAAATAGGTGTTTATATAAACATTATTTGATTTCATCTCATTTCAGTGCAACATCGCATTTTGCTACACTCATTTATTGTTTATTTTATTGCTTTCCTTAAACACTTTTCATTATGTCTTCATAAAGAATTGACATGATAGTGTGTTGTTCATGATTAATAATGAAAGCAATATTTCCCACGCACACATGCAATGCAACTGCACTTGAATTTATTAAATGAAAATGAAAATTAGTTTTGGGTAATTGGAAAATGTCCTGATGTAAAAATCATTAAATCTATGTTTGATGTTTTGCGAGTGTAAAAGGAGGAATTTCTAATATCATAGGCTTTTACAGTACCGTTTTATTCTTTTCCCATACAGTGTCATTTTATACTTTTCCCACTCCTTTTTATTTAATTGGTAAATGTCTATTGTTTGTTTTTGTATGCATTTTCTATTCACATGCGTTCCAATTGCCTTTGAATTTATTAAATGAAAACCTAAATTGGATCTGAGTAATTGGGAAATGTCCAGGTCTTAAATCATTCAGTCAGCGTCTTTTCAAATGATTTGCGATTGTCACTTTGTATCTCTTTTAGACTGTCGTTTTATAGTTGTTTTACATTGTTGCATTTTATGGGTCAATGTTCTTCGTTTGTCATTAAATAAAAATAAATAAAAAATAGCTTCCAAAGACATAATTCTAATTATGTACATATGTCTACATATTACCTATATATACATCAATGTGCATGTGTATCATGAATAATATAGATATACACATAAAATGCATATAGACATATATATCTACTATCCATAAATGCACTCTTCATGTATAGATATGCATGTAAACATGGATACGTATATGTGTATCTATATATATGTATGTATATGTCTATATATACATCTATATATATGTGTAAGCAATTGTATTACATATAATAATACATATTATATACATATATATTTATATATGTTAATAATACATACATACATATATACATACATATATATGGGTGATCCCACAATACTGGTTTACAATTTTTGGCCAAACTGGACACTGAACTGATTTTTTCTAACTAAATCTTCACTTTCGGGCACCTATAGCAGCTAAACCATGAGGACTTTGAAGATGATGCAAACTAGTGATTTGTGACATTTTGTCTTTAGATTCCAAATATATATTTTTAAAAATTTTTGGAATTAGATTGCACTTCTTTTTCCATCTCCTTCGAAAACTAGTTTTTTTCAGTAAACACCATTTTTAAGGAGTGATGCTCACCGTATACACCATAACTATTTTTTCATGAAGGATAAAATTCTAATTTTTTCGAATTTAGATTTGTAACTATGATATCTAGTGCTTCCAATTGGTTTCATAGTGTTTTATTGAATATTTTTTCCTTAATAAAGTTTCGAAGTCAAACCAATTACAATTTAAACATAGGCAGACCATATACAACATAACTTTTTTGTATGTATTGATTTTTTTTTTTGTTGGATCAAGGACATCAATATCTAATGCACTGATATTTTTCATTTTTTTTTGATAATTTTCTATTTTTCCACATGTGCAGAACGAAGAGCTTTATTTTTGGTGAAAAACCTATGTTTAATCAAACTAAAAAACAAATACATAATAAAACCAAAACATATTAAAATTATATTCATTGGATAGCTCATTCTGAGGACTACCATCATTTAGTTGGGTCTATGAAGTCTCCTCCATTTTCATCCTCAACTCGAGTGTAATGCCCCGCCACGCAACCCTAGAGGAAGTTGCAATTCGCTACTTAAACGTGCCAATTTTTTTTTTGTTTAAGTACAAATAACATGTAAGATGAATACATATTGCCAACAACCTCTAAGGCCACGAGACAAAGATTACTTAAAAACCCAACAACAATTAACATTAACATAAACTGAAACATTAACCACTTAAGGAAATGGGACAACATACATTCCATACAAGATAAATTACAACAAGGATATAAAATACCTCAAGATTCCAATTAACATTTAAACAATAAGATTACAACACTCATTCCCTGAATGAGGCAATTCCAACCAAATGATTACATAAAACAAATTCCACCTCGATAACAACTGAGGGGTAATAAAATAAAGATCAACTGAAAAGAAAGAAGCCAGAAAAGCAACAGCATCCAACGAGCCCTCCAACTGGAAATCACAAACACACAAACATGAAGAAGAACCAACGGAAAAAGACGCACGCCACCCGACCACGTGGAACCCAAAGGCCCCACTCCCGCCGTGCTAGGAGATAGTAACAAGGATCCTAGAGAAGACCATCTACCACTAGACACATGCTAACACAAAAATTAAACTGAGACTAGAACATAAACCACATCACTTAACATCATAGTCACAATGCTTCCAGAGTACAAAATCGAGTACAATTACTGTACAAAAATAAACCAACGGTACAACACCATACCGACTGTTGTCATAGGGAGTGTCATCACAAAGGTTGCATGGGATCTCCTGGCTAGTCTTCCTAGGTCCCGGCCCCCCTCTAGGGATATCCTGGAAACCTCAACCGACTCCCGGCCCCACATGCACACCAGAGCGGAATCGATTATCTCTCGTAAAGACGAGATAACGATCTTGCCATTCCAGGCCTTCCCGACTCATCTCAAGTCTCGTACAAGCCCTTGAGCCAATGAGCGAGGCTAAATTATCTTATTAATGTTCAAAGCTACTCTCTCCCTAGAAAGTTATTTTAATTTTCACTTAATTAACTGACTCTCATACGAGTTATCCTGGAACCACTTTGGGCCCGGCGCTCGTTTGAAAGCCACTCCCCTATCGACAACTCAAACTCAACCACAGGCCATGGGTAGACAATGCACTAACACTTATCACAAATAAACAAACACCTCAACAGGTAACACATCACTACGGATGCCCAAAACTGAAACCAAAGCGTACACTACCCAAGGCTAACACAAGGTTGACTAACATGATGAGACCCACATAACAACTGTTAACTCGACTCAATCATGAATCACAAGGTCACACAACCCGTTCAAAGGACCAGGTAACCACTTGAGCTTAACTCACACACAATCCAAGATAGACAAAGCGAAACATAAGAGACATAATATCATCTCAAGAAAACACTGCTGGAAAACTTACATGATCAACAAGAAATGACTTGAAGTCAACAATCATATAAACTCACGTAAACCACCCATACCAATAAATGAACCTAGAACAGGAAGATTCACAAAACATTCACTCTCATTCCACAACATCGAAGGCGAACAATTAAACACTGAAAATATTTCAGACAAATAGGAAAGCTAATGTTCGGATTTCCTAAATCCATTCAAACACAGATTTCATGACTTGCATTTATCCAATCAATTGATCCCACTTCTTTTCACGACATTGAAATTTTTCAAGAACAGATCATTTACTCTAAATTTCATAACCATATTCATGATCAAAACACTTTAATAATGCAGCTATCTGGTTAAAATTTAAATCAACCATTCTCTCTAAGTTTCATAATGACATACTAGAGACAAACCACTTGATTAAAAAAAATCGTACAGGTTAGATAATAAGTTCATCCTTTACTCTCAGTTTCGCAATCATATTCTATAATTACACATCTTGAAAAATAAGCATTTAGATTACATAATTCAGTCTTGATTTCAACTTAGCATTAAATAAGTCAACTAAATCTTATCTCTACTTGAATTCCATTATATCCCAAACGAATATACCTAATAGTGAGTTAAGCATATTGACCACATAAGGAGTTTAAACCAATAATTATATTTCGTTTTCCCAATTACATTTATTAATAAAATCAACCTTTGAGAATGAAAGCACTTGATCATTTAAAATCTACCTTTTTAAAATAAAACATTTGACTATTAAGATTCAACATTTGAAATAACTCATTCGAATATAAACTCTACTTTAGCTTCGATTACGTGACCAAAAGTCATATTAAGATAATCAAATCAAATTATAAACAAATCCAACATTTGACAATAAAGTCGTCTGATATGAATAAGACATTCGTTAACTCTAAGTTTCACTAACATATTCAAACTCAAGATATTTTAATAATAATATTTAAATTCAAATCATTTAATCCATTTTACAACATAGGATACTCAATCAACTAAAATCGATATTTCAAATAAGACATTAGATTATCTAAACTCCACTCTTGCCTCTAAAAGCGTGCAACGATAAGCATCTTAATACCTTTGAATTATGACACCCCTTAACGCGTCTATTAAAATAAAATACCATTGCGAAATCCATACAATTAAATATAAAAAGCATGTTGACATGATTATTTATAAACAAATATTCAAAGTATGAATATACCTTCATGTACAAGGATACTCAATTTAGCCAACTATTACTTTAACAAATATAAAAAGAAGAATTCCATTAATTACAAAATATATCAAATAGCTTATATAAATTTTAATTACTCATCTTTTAAAAAAAACCATATGATTAACATATAAAATAAAATACATTTTAATTAATCATTTCTAAAAACCTTATGATTTAACCAATAGAATAAAATACATTTCAACTTATACCAAATTTCATTTAATTTAATATATATTAAATATATTATATTTTATATAATATATAATATTAAATATTATAAATATTATATAAAACATAATATAAAATAATATTCATTAAAAAAAATTCGAATTAAAATAAAAAAATAAACAAAAGTAATTTCGAATTTAAACAAACATTGGGAAGAGGGCCGGAGCCCAAGGCACGCAGCCCCTGCCTCCCGCCAGGCGGCGGTGGCCGTGTGCAAAGCACACAGCGCCGCCTCCCTGCGGGCGGCGGTGGCTGTGTGTTCACACACAGCCCGCCCCCCCCGCGGGCGGCGATGGCTGTGTGTTCACACACAGCCCACCCCCCTGCGGGCAGCGACTGCTGTGTGCTCACACAGTGGACGCCTCCCGCCGGGCGGCAGCCGCAGCGGCTGTGGGGTGGGGTTTGACCTCCCACCTCACAAAAAAAACATTTTATAATAATATATTTCTGCGTTTTCCAGAACCCAAAAAAAAATGAAAATCAATAAAATTTTATGAGGTTTTTACCCGAAATTTAAAGTTTTCTAAAATAACAAATATATATTTGTATATATATTTGTGGGTATCTCCATATATTGAAATATATGGTTGTATTCACAAATACATATACCCAAATTTTGATTTCATAACCAAATTGTAACAATACTCCAACCCAATTCAAGAAAAATAGAACTTATTTCCAAGCAAGAAAATGGGTTTTCAAAATCTAGTTTTAATATTGAGTTTTCTTGGATTTTCTTTTTGTTTCTAAATCCATTACAATTGTGCAAATTGAAAGCTTTTCCATAAATTTTATTGAATCTAAACTATATTTTCAATCATTCAACATGAGCAAGAAGATGAAGGGAGAAAAGATAGAGCCTTATGTTTCCTCCAAAATTGCAAGCTTTAACCATGGAGATTTTCAAGCACCCTTTCAACTCCACCATCTTAGCCTCCTCCAAGTCTTTCCACCCAAAATCCAAAACCAAGAATCCATGGAGAGGTTGAAAGAAAACCCTAAATAAAATATATCCTTTTTCCAAACTTCCCAAATTCAAATTCAAATTCAACTTCTAAATTCCAATTCTAATTCTAATTAAATTCAAATACAAATGCAAACCCACTTTCAAATTCAAACTAAATTCAATTTCAAATTCATATTCAACTCTTCACAAATATCTTTCCCCAAAATAGTCAACTATTTCAGAAAATATCTTTTCTACCCCAAAGTCTTTGCATAAGAAAACATTTGAATTTTTTAATAACTTTAAGCAATTTTCTAATTCCAATTTGAATTCAAAATATTTTAGCATTTTATATTCAACAAAAGAATTAAATCTTTTACACTTTTAATTCATAGGGATAATTTAATTAATTCACACAATTAATTTAAATTATCAATAGAATAAATCTAATTCAAAATTAGATTATTTTATTAATTCCATTAAATTAATTAATTAATCACTAATTTTCTAACATCTCAAGAAGACAAAACATTCATCATTTATAATTTCCAAAAGCTATTTAATCACTTTTAGCTTGCAACTAACCACCTTTAATCATTAATTAGACTACGCAAGTCATTTAATAAACTTTAAACTTGAAATTAAATAAACACTCAAGGGGAACTGACCAAGTTAGAACAACTGACCCCGACGACAACCCAACAACACGCTATGACTAGGGTGACGACTTGGTTCGGAAAACCTAGCTACTATCTCCCAATTAACTTCCGTTGGTCAATGGACACGCTCAGACCTGGAAACCAGGTGGAGTCGATGTCCTGTACCTGCCAACCTGCAACAAAGAGCATGGCGAACGTGCATATATACATAATATGATCAATCACACCGTGAAGAGGAAACCTCAGAATCGTAGGGCGCTCGCATGCGAGTGATACAATCCGTCCCTTTCACCAATACAATATCATTAACTGACGCATCTAACATCAAAGATAAGCTCAATAACATAAACATCATTTAATCAGATATATTCTAAGTTACTCCAAATCATGACATAAGGATAACATCGGAATAAAAGAACATCACATCAACATATAACTTCTACATCATAAGCATACTCAGACGCAATCATAACAGGGAAGAAAAATGCCGATCAAAGAGCCAAAATGGAGGGGTGTTACATCGAGTTTCGAAGGGAAAAATTCGAGTTTTTTGGTGCCAGAGGGAGAGAAGGAAAAGGGGGTTCGAGCAAACCCCTTTGAACCGTAAGCCTTCCTTTCTTTTTTCTTGGGAAATGTGGGACCCAACATTTAATGGGTTCACTTGACCAAATGTTCGAACACCCAAAAACCAATTTTTTTTCCATGGGGGTGTTTTTTGCAATTTTCCTTCCAAACTGAAATTGTAAACCAGTTTTGTATATATATATATATATACATCATAGTCTATTGTTTAGCTATTCCTAGTATTCCAAATAATAGATAATGTGCATATCTTACAATGTTTAAAGATCATAAATTGTTTGCTAGTTGCATGATTAAATATGACTAACCAAGAGCAAAGAAATTAACAAGATGAATCATACATCTAACACAAAAATTTCCCTACTCAACATTCACATTCCAAACATAAATTGAAAATGATCGATCAAGACATCGTTGTGAGATATATACACACACACACACACATATAGAAATGCTCGTGATCAACATCCTATACTATTTTATAGCTACTCCCGCTATCCCAAAAGATAGATAATGTACACACCTCTTGATGTTTAAAGATCATAGATTGTTTTCCAGCTGCATGATTAAATATGACTACTTAAGACATAAAATTTACAAGGTGAACCATACAACTTACCCGAAGATTTTCCTATTCAATGTTCACATTCGAAAGACAAATTGAAAATGATCAATCAGCCTGTACAACACAAAAGATGCATAACCAAGATCTACACTAACAAAACTTTTGTTTGATCATTGTCTTTTGTTGTATATATTACAATAGATAATGTGCATAGTCTATTGTTTAGCTATTCCTAATATTCCAAATAATAGATAATGTGCATATCTTACAATGTTTAAAGATCATAAATTGTTTGCCAGTTGCATGATTAAATATGACTAACTGAGAGCAAAAAAATTAACAAGATGAATCATACATCTAACACAAAAATTTCCCTACTCAACATTCACATTCCAAACACAAATTGAAAATGATTGATCAAAACATCATTGCAATATATATATGCATCAATACACACACACACACATATAGAAATGACTGTGATCAACATCCTATACTATTTTATAGCTACTCCCACTATCCCAAAAGATAGATAATGTACACACCTCCTGATGTTTAAAGATCATAGATTGTTTACTAGACTACTCAAGACAAAATTTACAAGGGAGAACCATACAAATTACCCAAAGATTTTCCTATTCAATGTTCACATTTGAAAGACAAATTGAAAATGATCAATAAGCCTCTACAACACAAGAGATGCATAACCAAAATCTACACTAACAAAACTTTTTTCTGATCATTGTCTTTTGTTGTGGACAAACTGACAATGACCATCTTGATTCCACATCGTCAATACAACAGGTTATGTCTCCTTTCTTTCTATGTGCTTTTGCATTGAAAATTTCAATCAAACGTTGACAATATATTCTATTGCCATTGATATGCCTTTCTACCCTTGTTTCAGTTTGCGTATTATAACCATCTATGTATATGCAGTATGTACAAATATATATATGCACAACCCCCTCAAAAGCCACTGATTTAGCCCTCAGCAAACAATATGAGCAAATCACAAGACAAGTCAAAAATGAAAATGTAAAACATATAGGAGGGTGATCCCACAATACTGGTTTACAATTTTTGGCCAAACTGGACACTAAATTGATTTTTTCTAACTAAATCTCCACTTTTCGACACCTATAGCGGCTAAACCGCGAGGAATTTGAAGATGATGCAAACTAGTGATTTGTGACATTTTTCTTGTAGATTCTAAATATATTTTTTACAAAAAATTTGGAATCAGGTTGCACTTCTTTTTCCGTCTCCTTCAAAAACTAGTTTTTTTCAGTAAACGCCATTTTTAAGGAGTGGCGCTCACCTATAACACATAACTTTTTTTTCATGAAAGATAAAATTCTAATTTTTTCAAATTTAGATTTGTAACTACGATATCTAGTGCTTCCAATTGGTTTCATAGTGTTTTATTGAATATTTTTTCTTTAATCAAGTTTCGAAGTCAAACCAATTACAATTCAAACATAGGCGGACTGTATAACGCATAACTTTTTTTGTATGTATTGAAATTCAATTTTTTTTTTGTTGGATCAAAGACTTCAATATCTGGTGCACTCATATTTTTTAATTTTTTTTATAATCTTCTATATTTCCACATGTGCAGAACAGAGAGCTTGATTTTTGGTGAAAAACCTACATTCACAAGAAATAAAAAATAAATATAATAATAAAATTAAATTTATTTAAAATTATACTTTTTGGGAAGCTTATAATAAGGACTACATACTACAATTTTTTTTTTAAATGAATTTATTTGATCCCCCAAAAGGTAAAGCAAAAGTGGTTTTGTTATCAACATTTTGATAGGTGTAAAGGAGACTTTGTTATAGGTATGGCTTAAAACTAGTGGGGTTCTATCCAAGGGGGTTTGATCTAAGGCAGTTTGATCAAACTCTCTTCAATTGGAATGTTTTAAATGGAACTTTTTAAGGCTTAAATCATTATATTTTCTAAAAATATGTGATTTCAGCAAAAAATAGAATATCCCAGAAATTGTAAACTACCTTTGTGGGATCACCCAAGAACTTACAAACACTAGTTCTGTTTCCTCAAACACGGTAGATATAACCCATCTCAATAGACAGATTATAACAACACCAAAGAAGATGGCCAATTGGATATGTAAATATAGACACATATATAAATATATATGTGTATACATACATACATACATACATACATATATATAATCTTTTGCTTGACACGTTCAAAGTTGAACAACATAATGCATTAATAGCAACTGCACTTCAATCTACTTCACAACAAATGAAAATCATATCAAAATAAATGCAAAATGCAAAGCACATACATGTATATAAACACATATATATACATACATAAACATACAAACATTGTTTCAAACAATGAAAAATGGCCATACCTTACAATGTTCGATGACCATAAATTGTTTGTCAACTATATCCAAAAATACACGAGTAATTAAAACATTGAACTTACCCAAATTCTAAATGACCAATCAAGCTTTACAAAATGAATGATGTATACCCTAAATTTACACCAACAAAATTTATATCTGTCCATTTGCTTATGTTGTGAACAACGTGATAATGAGCATCTTCTTCCTAACATCACCCTACATTACATTCTCTATAAAATATAAAATATAAAATTATAATCATACTAGCTTATCTATCTTATATTATATATAATCTACATAAATAAAACTTAGTAGAAATCAAACAAAGTAGAATGAATTTAATTTATACACATGGGCATTGTATTGAATTCATAAGTATATTTCTCAGAGAATTATCTTCTAAGGTTTTGAGTTTATTTTCTTTAGCTTTTCCCTTTGCAATTTGCTTTCCTTTCTTCATTTTTTCATATCTTTCGTATGTGAATGGTGGCATAATTTGTAGTTCGTTTATAGACTTGACACGAGAAATTGTCACAAATATTAATCACGTTCTTTCAGTTGATATCAACAATGACAAATGTCCACTCCTTTTATCGTATCCTCCATTACTACAACCTCGCTAGCATCAATTTTTTGTCCTCTTTATCCTACCCATCCCCAAATCTGCCTTGGCTAATCACATTATTGCTTGTTGAGATTAACAATTGCATTTTACTCTTACTAGGGGAGAGGGGCCTATAGTGGAGCACCCTAACTTCACGTTTCTCAAAATCCTATGTGAAAATTTCAAATCAGTTCCAATTTTGTACAATAGTTTATTTGGCAACTCACATGCTTGTATATTTTGTTTTAGGGCCACATCATCAAATATGATGCCACATCAACATGCTTTTTGTTGAGGTATCCAAAAAGGCCCCAAAAAAAAGTGAGACCGATAGTGGTGCACTAAGTCATGTTCTATTGGTGCGCTAATGTGGCATCACATGATTTGTCAGTTTATGTACTTTATGGATAAAAAGTGTTCTGCAATTGGATATTAAGGTGCTCCACTATGGGGCCCACTATTTCTATCCCCACTATTGAACCCCGCTCCACTATAGGCCCCTCTCCCCTACATTGCTACACTGAAATTTCAAACCCACTTTTTCGTCATAAATATCCCTACAAATTCCTCCTTATTATCTCCTTCCTCCATAACACTATCATCTATTTCCATTCCCCTTCTCTTGAACTATCTCCCCCAGTTCTATTTCCTTACCAAGGTTCATGTCCTCCTCCTCTTTCTCCACATCATCTCCAATCCTTAAAATTTCGAAACCTCCTCTCCCGTCGAAGTTCATGTTAGAATTCAAATTCAATTTTCTTCCTCGACACTTCCTACCAAACTATAACCACTTGCTTCTGATCATTCCCTTTGACCGACCTTCTTTCATTGCAATTACGTTATTTGTCCCACTCTCCAGCATTTGAAGCATCTAACAGGCAAAAATTCATTGTCTAATTCCTAAACCCATGCTTCAATCGAAGACTTAATCTCTGCTGCATGGCATATAAGCTTACTTAAATCCACTTGCACATAAACTCTAGCATATGCTGCCAACTCCTTTTTTGGGCTATCGAGCAATACACGTACCACCCCAACATATTGCCAATCTCCTTAAAGATGTCTTTCATAATTTATTCAGGAATGTATACATTCTAATCCACAAAGATGCCTCTGTAACAAGTTCTTTACCAGGGTCAAGACTTGGAGACCACACATACATGTAGGATCCTAAGTTTGCCATAAATCAAGACTAACCTTTCAACACCCTGTGACTATCTTCCTCTATTTGAAATGTAATCTGCATGAAGCTAAGAGCCAAAAAGCTGATGTTGGGCCTGTGCAATTTGCCTTGAACTATCCCAGCCAAGCTTTTATCCTATCAATAGTAGGTTAGATCCCTTATGAATTTTGTGATAGCCACCGTTTGCTTCAAAACTTCCACCCTAGAGTTTAAGAAATGATTACGAATTTCTATAGTGGGGTTAGTTGGTTTGATTGTTAGGTTTACATTGAAAACCAAAATCTTCTGCTCCTTTACAACCCTCAATTTTTTTTCCTCAAAAAAAAAGCTTCCAATCTTCTTACTCAAGAAATTTTCCTAACTCTTGGATATCCTTTTCTCTATCTGGGCTTTGGGTATCTTGTCTATCTCCATCCTCTCTGCTTAGCTTTAGTGCCTCTTCCCCCCTGATCAACTCCCTCCTTTTGAGAGTCAGCTATGCTTGAATTTTTATGTCTACTCCCCAACCTTTTGTAATCCTGTTTGCTCTCTTCAACATAATCAGGTCTTTGTGCAGTTCATTTTCTTTGCACACTTCTGCTGAATCCCTTCCATGTCGTGGATATTTTCAACCAGTCTATTGTATGAATTGGAGGCAATGCAGATCAGTCAAACAGCTCACTAAAACTGAAACTCAGGGTCTGAGTAGTTCAGCATGTGTACACTCATATATTTCAGACAAATAACAGTAAGACATTTTTTTAGCATTGCATCTGACAGTTTGTGTTGAAACATATGCTCTTTGGTTCTTGATAGTCCCTTAATATTCCACCTCAGAGTATATATTAATGATAAAAGCTATAGTGTTAATGGTCTGATAATTTTCAAAAGTTTGATGCATCTTTCATTTGAGTTTTAAATATATGATTAAGTTCACCTGGTAGTAAATCTAAAACACCCGAGGACCAGTGAAAAGTTCACCTGTCATCATCACTATAAAGTCTCCCAGAATTTGTCTGTCACATAAACGCAGGGGGCTCCCCTGCTTAATCTTACATGATAAATAACTGACATATCTTTTGTATACTTCAGGGCCTATAAGTATTTTATGGTGGTAGAGAAACTGACAAAAAATACTTAAATGGAAGTGAAAGGCCTGCAGCTTCTTCAACAAGAGAGTGACAAGCAGATAAGATCTGCTCTGCAGGAAATGAACAGGTCTATCATTTAGAACACTGTCTGCAATTAATAACCAACTAATGGTCAACCGTGTGAAATTTGTGTTGCATAAAGATGAATAACAATGCTATATTGATTGCATGCATGTACTTAACTTTTACCTTAATATCAACTTTTAAAGCATTTTGATACTATACCTGACTTATATCCAATAAGAACTATTAAATTAATTGTTTTATTGAAAACATAAGAGAAGATATAGCTTAGATGTAAAAAAGTGCTCTTTGACAAACCATTTGTAGAACTCATGTCAAACTTGCTTTCTACATAATAAAAGTTTGAAGAAAAATAAAGTATAAAGTAAATCTCAATTATCTTAGGCCTTCTGGACGTTATAGAAAGGCTAAAAATGCTTTCAAGATTACCAAAAAGCTGAAATCACCTAGATCTCACAAGAACACAAATATGTAAACTAGAGTATATAGATGCTTATTTTTCCTTTAAGTTGTTTTGATTCTCTAGATCATCTGAGGATGCAAGAGTAGAGCATACTAGGTTTTTGAAGAAAATATTAGCTATATGTTAGTCTCAAATCTCTCAAAAATAGGACAATAAAATGAACTATACCAAACAACAATACTTTGATACCATGTTAAATTCTGCGAGAAGCAAGAAGCGAGTCAAGATCTTATGTCAACCGTAGATCATGTACACAATTCCAATCGACAAATGATTGAAGATACAAATAGTGGAAAGGAGAGAAAATCCAAAAGACAAATACAAGATAATTTTGAGAATAGTCACTTTACTCTTAGTGAACTAGTTGAGGTGAGAGGAGAGTGATGTATATATAGGAAAAAAAGGGGCAAATACATCCAAGAGGTGCATTAACTCCAACTACTCATAATAGGTGGGAGGTTTTACCTACTTGATAAATGCTAAAACATGTGGCATAACCTATTCAAATAAAGACAAACTAATGGTTATGAGAGGTGACATAAAAATCCAAAAGAGGGTGTAAAACTCAACTATCAATGTGTGGGAGAGATTGACAAATGTAGTTGATGGATTACGCCATGTGGCCTCATATTAACCAAGTATAATTAACCTAAGAAAACTTAAATAATGTGTAGGAAAAAATAAATATCTCCTAACGTAAGGAAAATAAAAAACCTACACTAACATCCTTATCCTTTGGGCCCAAGGTGATTTTAAGATTTCCCTCAATTATCCAATTTTCTTTCCCAAAATGTTCCCCAAAATTATTTATCTGCTTCCATAATCTCTCTTGAAACATGTCATTACATGGGCCATATATATTAAAGTAGATCATCCTAATCCCACTTTGAACATCTTAAAGTAGAACATGCAATGAAGACTAGAACTTTAGAAGTAGTGAAGTTAAAAACCTTTTGTTATCCCATAAAGGACCCAAGCTTCCTATTGTCCCCTCTACACTCATTGTAACCCCTTGTCTAATGATCCATATCCTATTCATCATGCCTATTAATTCCTCTCCTTTCACCTTCATTTCCTTCAACAATAGAATGTTTATTTTCTCATTCTCCACTAGCCATTTAACCAAATGATGCTTGTAGGGGCATTAAGTCCCCAAATGTTCCAACTTACAATTTTCATACCTTCTTAGTGGAAGGGAGGTGCTCTCCTTTATTGTGATGTAATTTAGTTATTAAGGCTTGGTTTCCTTTCTTCATATTCTTCATTGCTACAACGTTCATCTTGTTAGCATCGGTTTCTTTCCTTCTTATCCCACCCATCCTTGGGTCTACAATCACCAATCCTACTACTGCTTGTTGGGATTTAACACATTGCCTATACTCTTACTAAATTGCTACACTCCAATCTCTCAAATCCACTTTCTCCTTAAGTATCCCTAACAAATTCCTCCTTATCTTCTTCCTCTAGAACACTATCAACTATTTCCTTCATCTTTACCTAAGAGAGTAATTCATTCTCTTCTCCTCGACTATCAGAGTAATTCATTCTCTTCTCCTAGACTCTCCTATAATTATTTCCTTACTAAGGTTCACATTCTCCTACTCTTTCTACACACCATCGCCAATCCTTCCTTCAAACTTCAAAACCTTCTCTTTTGTCAAGTTTCTATCAAAATTCAAAGTCATTTTTTTCCTTAGCACTTCCTATCAAATTTAACCACTTGGTTTTTCTCATTCCCTTTGACCTTTTGTTGCAATTATATATTACATGTCCCACTTTTCAGTATTTGAAGCATCTAAAAGACAAATATTCTTAGTCCAATTCTTGAACCCATGCTTCAATTGAAAACTTAATCTCTATTGCAAGGCTTATAGGCTTACTCAAATCCACTTGAAAAAGAATTCTAGCATATGCTGCCAACTCCTTTTCTATGGCTATTGAGCTATACATGTACTCCCTCAATGAGTTACCAATCTCCTTAAAGATGTTTACCATTTATAATTCATTCGGGAGTTTATACATTCTAATCCACAATGATGCCTTTGTAGCAAGTTATTTACTAGGGTGAAAATTGGAGAGAACACACATATGTGATCCCGAGTTTTCCATAAACCATGACTAATGTTTCAACACCTTGTCTCTATCTTCCTCTATTTGAAATATAATTTGAAAAAAATGAGACCCAAAAAGTTAATGTTAGGCTTGGGAAATTCGCCTACAATTGTCTCATGCAAGATTTTATCTTATTAGTGTTAGGCTAAATCCCTATGAATTTTGTGATAACTGTCATTTTCTTATAAAATTTCATCTTAAAGTTGAAAAATATCAACAATTCTACACTTGAGATAACTAAATTAATCGTTAATTTACACCAAAATCTTATGCTCCTTCACTACCCTCAATTCTTTTTCCTCTAAAAACTACCAATCTTCTTCTTCAAGCAAATTTCTTAACTCCTAGCAATCCTTTGCTCTATCTAGGATTTCAGTATCTCATCTATCTCCATCCCCTCTACTCAGCTTTGGTACCTCTTCCCATCTGTTCTGATCAAATCAATAGAAAATTCGTTCTTCAATAATATTTGATAGTTTTCAATAATTATCATAATTTGAAGAAGAAATGAATAAATTCATCTTTAATATATGTGTTTGTCTTTTTTTTTTATGTCTGCCAAAAATATAAATATTTATTTATATCCTTTCAATTACAAATAAAATTATATTTGAATGAATTCTCTCATTTGAACAAGAGCTGAAAGTATTGATTCATATATTTATATCCTTGAAATTTTAAGGGCACCCACATGTGCCCCACATTATCTTCTGTTCAAAGAGAGATCACAGGTATGTGGGTTTGAATTTTTTATCCGTTACTTGGGCTCGAGAGGGCATGAAAGTCCATCACAGACCAAATAATTTGTAAATTGGTTTATTAACAGTTTGTGACATGCAGGCGAGAAGAATTTACAACACTAATCCAAGTGCAGGGATCCAAGCTGTGTGTCTTTTTTGTCAGTTTGCATGCTTCTTTCTTTTCAACTGCAGATATCTGAGGCAAGAATATCACATTCTGTACGTTTAACAGTATTGATTGCTGAAGCTTAAATTCTCAATTAAAAAACAATGAAATGTTTCTTGTCTTGGAGAGGATAAATTAGCAGACATTTAAGATTAAATCATGTCAAAACGTCATTTTTTCTCTTTTTTGGTTGAACCCATTTGATACAAGTCTTATAAATCTATAGTAACCTGCAACAGTAGATCTCCATGCTATTCTGATATGGTTTTCCACAGTGACATTTTGACAGTCAACTTTGCTTAAATTTTGATGTTTCCCCATCATCTTGTAATCCTGATTGCTCTCTTCAACATAATCAGTCTTTGTGCAGTTCATTTTCTTTGTACATTTCTGCTGAATCTCTTTCATATCTTGGATATTTTCAACCACTCTACTGTATGAATTGGAGGTAATGCAGATCAGTCGAACAGTTCACAGAAACAGATACTCAGTTTCAGAGTTGTACAGCATGTGTACATGCAAAAATTTCAGACAAATAACAGTAAAACATTTTTGTAGCATTCATCCGACAGTTTGTGTTGTAATGGCAGTAAATCTAGTACACCTGCGGACAAATGGAAAGTTCACCTACCATCTCCAGTCGGTATAAACTGTAGTCTCCCAGAATTTTGTCTGTCACATAAACAGACAGAGCTCCCCTGATCAGTCTGTCTTGATTACATAACCGACATGTCTTTTGGATATTTTAGGGCCTATAAGCATTTTATGGTGGAGGAGAAACGGACAGAAGATACTTAAGTAGCAGTGGAAGGCCTCAGCTTCTGCAACAAGAGAGTGACAGACAGATAAGATCTGCCCTGCAGGTGACAACTAATGGAAACAGAGGAAATAGGTCTTTCAGTTAGAACACTCCATGCAATAAGCAACCAACTAATGGTCAACCAATGTGAAATTGGTGTTGGATAGGACCCAGTACTTGAGCATCCTTGCATCTTATAACATGAATACACATCTTATTTCCATTAAATTTAACTTGGACTCATTAAAATAATTTTCATTAGGAACATGGGCCATATAACCATGAATTATGGAAATTTATACACAATCCAAGGTACCATCATTGGTTTTTTGATGAGGACAAACATCTTAGAATTGAAAATTATATATGGGTATGTTCATAAGGAAGGCATGTCATAAGCGTGATCATCTAGGTTTCTCTCATTAAGCATCATAATAAGGGAAATCACTGAGGTAAAGCATGATCATAGGTGATAAGAGAATTATCAAAACTAGACACACCAATAGTCATAGTATAATCAACATCATCATTACTAAAGCTATCCATATTAAGAGATGAAATCTTTATGAAACTCATAATTAAGTTAAAAAATTTACAGTAGAAGGGAAAACGATAAAAGTTCCATGAAAGATGTTAAATCATATCCGATTTCAAAGAGTGCATTAATGGAACATGTGCCACTACCCTTATGGTAAAAGGATATGATATTATCAGATATTCATGGATCAAATAAAAAATAATGTAAACACATCAAAATAATTGATGTAAGAATGAATGGAGACAAGGGAAAAAAAGGTTGAGTGGAATCCATGATATAAAAAATTACAACCACTATATATAAAGGAGGACAATTAAATGAGTTTTATATGAGAAATATAAAAAAAAATGGATTTGAAATTAGAGATGTGGATAAGTTGAAAACACTACAATAATTAAGGAAGTATGGGTGAAGGGAAGGGAATATGTGAGAGAAAAATCTTAGGCAAACAAAGAAGATAAAACAATGTGAATATAAGATCTAAAATAAAGATGAAACTAATAAAAAAAATCATATGAGAAGTTGACAAAAAGAGAAGGCCAAACATTAGGAGAAATTATTAAATGGTGTAAGATAGATCAAGTTCGCCAAAATATAGGGAAGAAAATAAAACCTTGTTAGATTTTTGAAAGTCCCTAAAAATATTCATCTACGTCTAACAAGTGATATTTTAGGCACATTCCTAGGGAGTGGAATGGGGTTGTTGATTGTTTGGCCAAATGGGCTTCTGATCAAATGAATGCTTGGAATATTGTGGATAAGGGGCAATTGCCTCCTGAAATGGCTACTATGTTAAATCATTTAGTGGACACTGACAAGGCTCTTTAAGCTCTTTGTGGAGTGGCCTGTCCTTCTTTGTATCTTTCTTGTTCTTGAATAAATTTTTACCCCTCTTTTAGTGAGATATTTCAAATATCACAAATAAACCTACATGGATACTAAGCCATGATATGTAGAAATTAAGTGTATAATTTGAATGTGAGAGAAGAAAGAGGTTGCATATCTATTTCATTACGTTCTATTGAATGATACATTATTTAATACTATATAAGAATGGGAATAAAGTGAAAATAAATTTAGGAGCTCTTTGATTCTAGAAAAAATCACAACCATGATTTTACCTAATTCTCACAATTGCATGTTTTTTTCCCTCTCCTTCATTCCTCTAGAATTAAGGAGATATATTCACCTTTTCTTGACATATGATTTTAGATATATTTGCTTTGTAAAACAAATATGGGAGGATTATAGGTAAGGATTGAATTTTTGAAGCTTCCTTGAACCTTAGGAAAGCCCCCTTGTTATTTTTCACAATGTAGAAGACAATGATACAATATCGATTGTGAGGAATACTAATCCAATATTAATAATCAACTTATACTCTTGATATAATTATTTTTGTTAGATTTATACTCTAATGATTCTTTTATTCTTTGTGATGATATATCACAATGTGACTAATGACTTGGGACGTCTAAATATGAAAAACTAAACCTCTATTTAGATTTAATAATTTATCATTAATGTTGATGATAAATGGTTGAATTTTTAAACTGGGACAATTGGGAATTGACTAGAAATTTAAATTTAGGTTTACATGATCTAATTGGGGGATAGGATAAAAAACATTTCGTTTTTTGGGAGGTGTAAATGGATAATATGTGAGGGTGTGAATAAGTGGATGCTAAAGTAGGAGATAAAAGAGTGATTTATAAGTTTTTTTTATCAATATTTTAAAGTAAATGATCTAAATTGAGTTATAAATTGACATATCTCAAGACATGGCTAAAGTGAGTGTAAAGCTAGTGGAAAAATCATGAAGTATTCACTTTTCTCCTCTATATAGATGTACATAAAAATACATTTAAACTTAACCAATTTAATAATTTTCAATATTCACACACTCATTAAACTAGATACCTTAAATAAAATAAATTATTGCATTTATGTATTATTATAATAAAATTTATATTTTAATTGTTGACCAATTATATCATCATAGTCTAACATTACTAGTTAATTTTTTAACAATATTATTTAATCAACTTTTAGATAGTATCATCAATATAAATTTATTAATTATAATTTTTTATTTATTTGTAATACGCAACTAGGCTGCATGATTTATATTGATATTCAAAAAAATACATCATTTTTACATCATTTCTAGCCCCTTATGAAACTGGGAAAATTCGAAAGGCACCAAATGCCAACATCCAATTTACAAAATGCAAAAAACCTCCATATTTCGCCTGTCATCACTAGGTCTGCACAAAGCTTGCCAAAAAAACTGCCTCATAGAATCCCAAACAAATTTTCTTGAGCCTCTAGTCTGTGATGAATCTAGAGAACGTTGTTACTTCTTGGAGCATCACAATATTAAGTATAATTCTTAACATAATTGATGAATAGTATAATTATATTACGGTATTAAATTTTATAACCAATTTAATAATCTAGAAATAATGAATAAATATTAATTTATTATTTTATAGAAAATAAAATTATTTTATTTTTAGTTTGTAAATTTAATACATAATGTATATTATTTCGTTTTTAAATCTTATGATTAGTTCTAGTAATTGATCATGTTTATCCTTATAAATATTTTCTAATAATATTTTTAGGTCTATTCACATCTTCATGTTTCTTTTTTTTTTAGTATTATCTTTGGCATGTTTTGGTTCTTATTTTTTATTGTTTATGTAATCCTTTTGTCATTTTATGTCATGTTGATTGTAGAACACAAAGTGTGATCTAAAATGTTGTTTTTTTATACTACTAGAATCAGGCAACACCCCTATAAATTGTAGTGCTCTTGGTAAGCTTTTTTCACATGACTGGTGACATTGGTGTGACATGCCCTTTGGTACCACGAGGACAAAGGGGAGACTAGACCTCGTGACCTCTTTCATGCAATAGGATGCTTTAGCCAATCGAGCTAGGCCCTCCGCCTCATGATCTAAAATGTTGATGTCAACAAACATATATGATTTTTTTCCAAAAGATCTTACTATCAATCATTATTATTTTATTATTAAGAATACAATTTTTTTGTGATTAATCCACAATAAAAATTATGAAGTTCATTGGATGTGTAAGTTGAATTTAACAAATTTTGATTTATTTAGTTGTAATTAATTTTTATTATGATTATACAATTATTATGATGGATAATTATATTTTCCTTTATGTGTGTTGGGATTACATTAATGGTAGCCAAAAAAGATATCATGGGGGTGAGTGGATTCACATCAATGTAGAGGATTAGATCAAGAAAAATATTATGATGATAGCCAAACACATTTGCATTAGTTATAAAAAAATTATCAAAAAATGTGTGGTATGATTGCTTCACTTCTTTGCATTACCCATTTTATAAATATAGATAAAATGTAATTGTTGTGTGTCATCACTAGTATTTTTATGATATCAACCATGATCATTTACATGAAATATAACATTATTTTACATGATTGGAATCATACATGGTTTTATCATCCTTTTTGAAATGGAGTGTTCATATGTGATAACCTTCCTATTAGGAAATTATACAGTCTTTAAATGTGTCCTTGACAAACCTTTTGTTGTGAAAGCCACTTATTATTTTAACACATTTAGATTTTGTATTACATTATTTGTAATATTTTAATAAGGGAGGATATTATCTAGCCTTATGTTGAGAATGTTATTATATTAAACAGGGACTAAACACTTAAGCATCACAAGAACATGTTTAGTGATACTTGATTAACTCTATCATTAATACTTAATCTTCCAATCAAATTTCATGATTATATTTGATTTTAGTATTTGAATTATATGTATTATTTTATTTTAGTTGTTAAGTATTTCCATGCTAATTCAATACAAAATTATTGTGGAAAGATCTTTTTCGATAGTGACATTGGAAAACCTACTGAAAATCATTGAATCATAGCTCTTCTTGATTATGGTATCAATTAATAACATTATTAAAAACCATGCTCATGTTTCCCCTTGTTAAAACAAAATTATTGAAGAAGTATGAACACGAATATATTATAATATTATAAGATAAAATAGAATTGATTTCTCAAGTTTAGATACAAAAGAGATATGTATAAATAAATTCATAATATATTTAATTAGGTCATAAGAACTTACTAGTTTTGGGTTTGGATACACCAAAGAAATTACATGTGCCTCATGCTCTAGTAGGGTGGTCATATGTATATTTTCATTGTTAACTTGTTTAACCAAAACAATCATCTTCATTTTTCATTTCATACCAAGGTGAGGTAGTAAGTTTTGTGTCTCTAAGGTTAAAAATGATTGTCATGGTAAATGAAGATGGGTTAGATGAACCATTCTACATTGTGTCATTTTTCCCATGGTTAGGGAAAAGATTTTAATAAATTATTAAGTTTGAATTTTGTGGGGTGATAGGTGTTGGAATTATGGATCCTTGCAACATGAACATGAAGTATAGATGATTTGTGTTGGTTGTTCTTGTGTTGTTATTGATGTCAACATGGTGACAATTATACGAGAATTTTACTTAGTTTACTAGAAGCTATTCTCTACTGATAGTATTCTTTTGTGATGAACCAGTGCATTGGTTTTTGAGTCCGAAATTCACTGCAAGAAAGAGAAAGAGTGTTGTTGCAGAAGTTGTGAAAGCCAACCTCACAGACCCCGAAGATCACCTGCATGCAAATAACCTGTCATAGAAAGAAGACATTCAAGACAAAAAAACAAGGGTGCTCTGAAAGCTGAAAATGTATTAATCAGGGAGAGTAATAAAATACAATGATCAATCCTTATAAAAGGAGATTGTGCAACCCTAAAGAAACCCTAATAGGTAGACATTTAATAATTAATATAATTATTAAATGTCACAATATGCAAACTAAAGTGAAATCTTAAGAGAGGAATAAAGGTAACTTAATTAACATAATTAAGTTAAAACCTTTACTCTAACACTCCCCCTTAAGATGAGCAAGAGTGTAGCTACAAACATGTGGAAGAAGGCAAAGGTAACTACAATGCATGAAAGCAAACAAGGGTCCCGACAACTAGGCTTGATCAGGTACTCGAATACAACCAAATCTCTGTAAAGCGGAGTAAAGGAGAAAACCCAATGGGAAAAACTCCTCTCCAAAAAGAGATGGAAATACAAGAGTGAAAGAAGAGGAGAGATAGAAGGAGGACTCAACATGACCCCCCAAGAACTGCTTCTATCACACAAGTACAAAATATGTTCCCCCATAGGAGAGAGAGAAAGAGACTAGAAGGCCCCCCCACAATGAAGAAACTCCTGTCGCAATGGTGGATGCCTAATGTAGAATCCAGAGAGAGATCCTGAAACAGAAAATAACATTCCTCCCCTTGGGAAGAAACGAATCCAAAGGACGATGTCGAAGAAACCCTGTGAAGAGTGATGAACCAATCTATCTGAAGATGTGTGCCATGATAGGATGCTGAAGAATCTCTCTGTTTGAACTGAAACAAATGATGCCAAATCCAAATTGATGTGGAGAATCCTGAAATGCAACCTCTGAATTCACGGATAATGGTGGGTGTACAGTGATAACCTGACTGTCAAGGTAGAGGAGATGAATGTCCTCAAAATAATCCTCAAGATCTGCAGTGTGAGACTCAACAAACAAGAATGTGTCTGCAAGATAAGAATCCCATGATGGAGTAGATAATGAATGACCAAGATGGTCATGATACTGAACTGAATCCATAGGGGCCAATGTGGCGATACTGATGTCATCAGGAACAATGGATGATACATGCATAATCTCAGTCTAAAGAGTAGGAACTATGAGACAAGCCTCTGATCCATCAAAACATGTAAGGGTTTCTAAATACTCAAGCTCCTCTAAAGTATCATGATCAAAGGGTGTATTATTTCTCCAAGCAATGGGTAAGAGACAATCTGAAGCAGGATCCTCTGGGAATGGAGAGAGATTGGGGTCTCCATATATTTCCCAAAGACGTCTCCAAAGTGGGTGGGGACAATCAATGTCTGATATAGCCCACATAGTGTCATCATCAACACTAGACAATATAAGTCCTACTATGTGATCTCTAATGACATCCCAAGCTAGTTTTCCCTCTGAAGTGGTTGGTTTAGGTATGAGATCATACAAATAAGGAAAAATATTAAGCCACCTACAATGTGTAAGTATGCCCTTTTCCCATGACTCATAATTACCCTGTTCCAAAATTACAACTGAGGGGTGACTAGAAAAACCCATGATAACTCTTCAAATTACGTGCTGGGGAGGCCGTACAGCCTCTTTGACAATTTTTTTTGCCTCTCAGATCAACTTTATCCAAAATGGATGAATGAACAGTTGATTTTGGGGTTTTGGGCCGCTGCAGACTCAATGGCGAGGTACGTTTGGACTCAAAATGCTCCGATCAAATAGGTATGCCCTGGATAAAAAAAGAAAGCCCTCAAACCCTCGAAGCTCCAAAAATCCTTCAAAAGCCGAACAAGAAGTAGTAGGTCTGGAGCTCTGATACCATGTAGAAGTTGTGAAAGCCAACCTCACAGACCCCGAAGATCACCTGCATGCAAATAACATGTCACAAAAAGAAGACATTCAAGACAAAAAAGCAAGGGTGCTCTGAAAGCTGAAAATGTATTAATCAGAGAGAGTAATAAAATACAATGATCAATCCTTATAAAAGGAGATTATGCAACCCTAAAGAAACCCTAATAGGTAGAATTTAATAATTAATATAATTATTAAATGTCACAATATGCAAACTAAAGTGAAATCTTAAGAGAGGAATAAAGGTAACTTAATTAACATAATTAAGTTAAAACCTTTACTCTAACAGTTGTCAAACAAGAAGTTGTAGAAGGAAGTGAGTCAGAGAGAGCTCAACATGACCATGAAAGAATAAAAATTCAAGGAGCTTTGGAAGAATTGTAGAAGGTTATTTCGGGTGCTAATTTTTATTCATCTATTTCAGTTGTGGAGAGTCTTAGAAACATGATTAATTCTTTGAAATTGTCTATATCTCCGGACTAGAAGTGCATGTTGGGATCAGGTCTGCTAAAGAAAATCTAGAGGATATCAAGAAGAAATGTGCAAATGCACATAGTTGAGTGATGAAGGAATTAGAGAGTGTTCAAGTTTGTGAGGAATAGGCTCAAGAACTGCTTTCTTTTTGCCTAAATTGGTCTAGTAGTACACTGAACATAAGAGATGAGATAAGGAATAGTGAAACCCGAATGAGCACTCAAGCAGATACGTATAGATTGGCAAAAGATAGATATAATTAGAGATGGTCCTACATTTTGCAGCTTCAAGACAATTTTTTTTCCTTACATGACCAAAGAACATAAGTCATTAAGAAGTATGAGGCACTCAGAGACATGGTTAAACCCAGGCACATTTTTGTATCCAGTGCTCTTGAAAGTATTGGTAAATTATTAGAGATTAATCTTAGTCCCAATAATTTAGCAGATGGTATAGAGTCCTTAACTAAGCTTGAACTATTACACAAGACTCTTGTAAGTACAAAAGGTACATGGGAAGAAGGAAAAGTCTCTTGGAAGGGCATCTTGGAGAATCTCAAAGGTTCTTCATCTTCAGGTTAATTCAATTATTTGTGTTCATATCTTTTTCGGTTAAGTCTTGATGCACACACACACACACACATATATAATGAACCCCATCCTTTTCCATTGATGTCAAAGGGGGAGAGATAGATGTAGGCAAAGGAAAAACATTTTTGATAAGAACAGTTTTGATAGGGGGAGAATTTAGTTGCCTTATATTGAAAAATGTTTTTGACATGCATGTTTCCATCAATTCCAAAGGGGGAGATTGCACACACACACACACACATATACATATATATATTGGACCCCATCCTTTGCCATTGATGTCAAAGGGGGAGAGATAGAGGTAGGCAGAGGAAAAACATTTTTGATAAGAACAGTTTTGATAGGGGGAGAATAAAGTTTCCTTATATTGAAAAATGTTTTTGACATGCATGTTTCCATCAATTCCAAAGGGGGAGATTATTGGAATTATGGATCCTTGCAACATGAGCATGAAGTAAAGATGATTTGTGTTGGTTGTTCTTGTGTTGTCATTGATGTCAACATGGTGACAACTGTATGGGAAATAATTGATGGAAACATGCATGTCAAAAACATTTTTCAATATAAGGCAACTAAATTCTCCCCCTATCAAAACTATTCTTATCAAAAAAAAAATTCCTCTGCCTACCTCTATCTCTCCCCCTTTGACATCAATGGCAAAGGATGGGGTTCAGTATATATATATATATATTCAAAACTATTCTTATCAAAAATGTTTTTCCTCTGCCTACCTCTATCTCTCCCTTTGACATTAATGGCAAAGGATGGGGTCCAGTATATATATATATGTTTTGATAGGGGGAGAATTTAGTTGCCTTATATTGAAAAATGTTTTTGACATGCATGTTTCCATCAATTCCAAAGGGGGAGATTGTTGGAATTATGTAGCCTTGCAACATGAGCATGAATTATAGATGATTTGTGTTGGTTGTTCCTGTGTTGTCATTGATGTCAACATGGTGACAACTATACGAGAAGTTTACTTAGTTTACAAGAAGTTGTTCTCTACCGATAGTGTTCTTTTGTGATGAACCAGTGTGTTGGTTTTTGAGTCGGGAATTCACCACAAGAAAAGATAGGACTCTAATCTCTTAACCATGTTATCATGTGTCATTCATATAGTTATATCCTAGATCCTGAGAAGTTTTGGGTTGTGAGTAGAAATTTATCACTGACAGAGTTCAACTCTATATTTTATTGTTGTTCCCTACTCAACATATCAGTGTGGGAGACTCCACATTTTCTTAAGTCCAGAACATTCTAATGTTGTGATTCTAATAGTAGTCTCTATGATGGTAGTATGATGAGAAATTGATGTAATCTCAGATCCAAAAGGTGTTTTCTTTGAGGATTGTATGTTGTTTTGGAGTTTCTATGGATTAAGTTCTAGTCTTGGCCAACCTAATGTATGTAATACACTAAGGGGATTAGTTATACTTTATGGATGTTAGCCGACTTGATATAATGCACTACATGGACAAAATGTTTTAAATAATATATGGTGCTGACAATAATGTTTTGATTATTTTTCTTTCATCTAATTAGGCCAACCTAATTGATGAATGAGATATACTTGTATATATAAAATTCTTTGAAGAGAGGAAAGTGTGAGTGGAAGAGAGGAGTTGTGGTGTAGTAAAGTGCGAAGAGGATTAAGGGGTATGTGAAGAGTTGAGCCTAAATTCTTTATTAGTTGAGGATCATATCAGAGTTGTTGAGAAACTACTGTGAGAGGTAGTACGTATTCATATTCAGAGCTTCATTGGAACTGAACCCTGCACACTTAAGGTGTATTCTATCAATTCATACTTTTGGCAGTGAGCCACAATCTTTGTATCTTAGTGGTTAGCCATATTTTATATTCAGGTTGTGAGCCTTTCAAGGACAGTGAGTCCTGGCAGTGATCCCTATAATATCTTGTATTTGGATATAATATATTGTGAGTTAACCTCACCGTGGTTTTTCTCTTTTTGGGTTTTCCACATAAAAATCCTGGTGTTCATGTGTGTTGTTGCATTGATTTGTTTCTATGTTCTCTCTTGTTGATTTAGTCAAACTTGTGATAATGGTTAAATGGATTTTATTAGAATGGTTTTATGGAATATTAATTCACCCCCCTTCTCAGTATTCTGGATGTTCAACAATAGGAGCCTATTTGCTAAGAGAAAAAAGTCTTGTGAATTGATAAACATGTCTATTCATAGAAAATGTTGGTTCATAAGAAAATTTTAAATGAACCTAATGTAATCTTGACATATATTAGTATCATGCCCCCTTATTTTATAAAAATACAAAATTTCATAGGCTGATAATCTCCCATCTTTTAGTAAGAATTAAGTTTACTTCTTTTGTCCAACATGTGGTTATTATGAGGATTTTTTTCCTTAAACGTAGTAATTTTATGTTAATCAACAACATTGGTTCATGTATGCATCTTTATTCCACTTTGATTTTATTTTTATTATTACCACAATACATATAAATTATATTATAATTATTGTTATGATCATTTTTTCTATTATTTCTCTAAAGTGGTGGCAAATCTCTAACTCCATTTCAGTCACAATTTGGTAAATTTTTAGTATTTTAGCACAAAGGGTATGCTATTATTGTTAAATTTTTATATGTTAATTTATGGTTTCTTGATTTATCACAAGAGCATTCTCTAAATCTTCTTTATAAAATTTCTATGGGATATTTTGAACCTCTTCATGCATTTCTATGTTTAGGGTATGTAGGAAGGTATCACAAAGTTCCTTTTGATCCATATGGTAAGTGTCACTGGACAAGTATTAAAATTATCCCATATTGTTTAGGAAGTTAGATATCTTCATCTTGTCTTGTATAACATTTAAAAACTCATTGATGACAAATTTTTCATGTTGAAAGCTACAAAAAAATCACTAATGAGCTAATAAAAAGATTTTATGGAACCCTATAACAACTTATAATACCAATTGAAGGCAATCCTTTTGAGGGTTTTTTTTTTTTTAAATCTGTTATGTCCAAAGGTAGGAATTATAAAAAAAAATAGAATATTTATTGATATTGGTATTAGGTCTCCTCCTCCCTTAAGTTTTTCTAAATATGGGAGTGGCCTAGGTATAAAAATGCCTCAAATAACATGATCCAATTTCTTCTTCAAGTATTCTAAGTTCAGAGAAGGGGTCATGGAAAAATGATGGAAATCATCTAACATTGATTTGGTAGGAAAGATAGGGTGACCTTGAAAGTTTTGAAATAATAGATTCAACAATTAAAATATAGTTGGTATCAAATAGTTTATATATCTTGGATTTTCCTATTGAAAACTAGGCATTGTAAAAATTGTAACACTATTTTGGATAAACCCACTGGGTTGATGCATGGTAATGGTCTTGAATGGTGGTGAAGGAGCGGGATGTGATAATGTTTCCTTACTAATTTTGGATGAGCATATCTTTAGTATGGAGGCACTTGGTTGGATCCCTAGTTTCCATTAGCAGTGGTGGTACAATGATTGGTAATAATACAAGGCCTAGGGGATTTTGGTCCCACATTAGTATGTGTTTGTTCTAGTTGTAGTTTATTATTATATTATTATTTAATCATTTTAATTATCTCCACCAAAGTTACAATAATAGAATTAGGAGTAGTCTAATAGGATGCTTAATTATTTTGACCAACATTTGTAGTATAATCACCTTAAGGATGGTTTTTTCTATCCATATAATTTTGATTAGTTTGAGGAGGCCAAGGTGTCCTCATATCCTATTCAAGAATTACTTTAGGTTAAGGCTATCAAGGAGGTATGGTGTTGCTTAGGTTGGAGATACTATTTGTAATGGCATGTTGGTGATGATAGGCATAATATTGGTCAATTAAAGAAGAGCGGAGGTTGACATCATTTAGGTGATGGGTATTTTAGGATGGGTATAACTAGGAGCTAAGCCATAGCAGGTAGGGAAAGTAGAAAATGGATAAGTATTAAATAATAGGACAACAATGCTAGTGACATCATGTGTTAGGAAAACGATGTCTCAACCTTGCAATTACATGAGGTTACTATTTATAGTAATTTTACATTTCAGCATGGATTGATGCAAAATTTTCCCCAAAGCTTCATATTGGCTAAATAAGCATGCTCGTAGCATTTGTTGCAAGATCATGTTTGGATTTGAAGATATTAAATTTTTCATTTTTCAAAAATTTAAAGTCTATTTTGAAGGCCTTAGAGGAATTTTATGGTCCTAAAAGTGGTCATAACTGGTGTAGTGAGTTATAGCTTAATAGACAACTTCACGATCTTTCCAACAATTCAAACAGTTCATTAATCGAATACTCAAATAAAAAGTTATGGGCTTAGGAACTTGGGTCTTTTGGAATGGGAGATATAAAAATGTGTTGTACACATAAATGAGTGGTAAAGGGGGAGTTAAATGTAGTGGTGTTTGTTTTGACATATCATAGGCATCTATTATAGGAGATAAGGATGGGGCGTCACTTTTTAAGTGGTTTTAGCTCATGGTTTTGTAATACCATTTGATGGTTTCATGTATTGTATCTTCTATATATTATGTGCATGATATGGAGGTTGTGTGTAAGATTCTTATAGTTTTTGAGTTGCCTCCATATCTTTGGTTGGTAATAATCCTATGAGAAATATTGCTCTACAAGTATATTGTAATCTTGTTCAATTCTAAATAATATATTGGGTGGCTTTTGGAGTCTGGGTTTATTCTCCTGAAAGGGTTTTCCCCATGTAAATCACTATGTTTTGGTATGAATTTTATTTATGTTCATTTCTATTTAATTTTTTGTAACAATTTGGATCTGCAAAGTTTTTGCATAAACCTCCTCTCAATATTACTATAGGAAGTTGTTCTGCTACTTAGTTTCTTTACAAGTGGTATAAGAGCTTGATCACCTTTTGTTTCATTTGTGGGTTGTTGGGGTTTTTGAACTAATCCATATGTGAGTGGGAGCTTGTGTAGAAGATACTTTGTGATCTTATTGCAAGAAGTTCAGATGGCAAGCATATTAGGGAGAATAGAGGTAGATAAGTTTTTTAGATTTTTTTTTGAGATGTGGTAGCTGAAGACAGAGGATCTGTTAATATATTGAGATATGTGGGATGTTGTTGATGATAATGTTATAAGGCTTGCATATCCTAATTTAGCTACTCAATATGATGTTATGGATCATAAAGCTAAGGGTCTAATCATATTGTGCCTAGAAAACTCTGTTCTTATCAATGTCCATGAAGAAACCTCTACATAAAAACTATGGAAGAAACTAGTGAGATGCATCAAGACAATTCTTTATTGAATAATATTTCCTTGAGGAAGAAATTATATTCCTTGAGGATAGAAGAGGTAGAAAAATTATAGTTCACCTAAAAGAATTCAATATTTTTGTGGCTCAATTTGCATCAATTGGTGTCAAAATGGACCAGGATGATAAATGTTAAATCTTTATTTGTTCTTTTCTTCATTCATGGGATTATATTGTTATGGCTATTGGGAGTACTTATTTTATCTCAAAGACTGAAGATAAGGTGGGTTATTTTCTCTCTGAAGAGATGAGGAGGAAGGAATCCATCAGTTCTAAGAAATCTCTAAATGTTCATGGAAGACCAAATGAATAATTACAATAAGAATGAGAAGCATGATAAGTCCAAATCCAAGGGGAGATCCAAATCTCCTAGAAAGTCCAAAGCTATTTCTTGGAATTGTGGTAAGCCTAGATACTTCCATAAGGAGTGCAAAGAAGAATTTAGAAGAAGAGATTTTATTGTGATTCTAAATCTAAGAAGGAAGATGGTGAGGCATTCATTGTAACTTTGGCCACTCATTTAGGTAATGATGCATGGTTAATTGATTTAGGTGCATCTTTTCATATGACCTCTAATAGAGATTGGTTTTTTTAATATGAAAAAAATGTTGGAGGTAAGGTGTACTTGAGTGATGATTCTTGTTTAAATATTCTTGGTCATGGTAGAGTTAGAATTAGGTTTCTTAATGGTAGATCAAAAATGATTAATGGTGTGTTGCATATCCTTGGATTAGCACAAAAGTTTTATCTATGAGAAAACTAACAGATGCAATTGTGTAGGTAGTCTTTTTTGATGTAGGATGCATGATAGTTAGAGATGCTATGGTGATTGCTAGAGGTATTAAATATGACATATTGTATAAACTTTATGCATGCACTGTTGAGTGCAATAGTACTTTTGTGAAAATCATGATTGCAAGTACTTCATTGGAAGATGAGATTTTTATCTTCAACAGATGGTCAAGGATTTTGGGTACACAAGGGTGCTTTTTATTTTAAATCAAAGTTTTCTATTGAGAAAACTATGTTATGACTCTAGGGACTTGGCCACATTGAAGAAAAGGGTCTAAGGACCTTGAACAATAAAATCCTTGTTGAAGGGTTGTCTGGTTGTAATCTTGATTTTGATTTCTGTGAGTATTTCATTTATGAAAAATAAAACCATGTTTATTTTTACTTAAGTTCTCATAAATCTTGTGGTGTGTTAGATCTTATTCACTCTGATGTGTTTGGTCCTATAAATGTTCCTTTGATTAGAAAATCCACATATTATGTTTCATATATAGATGATTATAGTAGGACATGGGTATATTTTGGAAAGAGTAAATATGAAGTTTTTTGTCGATTTAAATAATTTAAAGCAATGGCTAAGTTGCAAAGTAGAAAGAAAATAAAATGTTTGAGGACTGATAATGGTGGTGAGTTTTTCTCTAATGATTTTGATGGATTTTATAAAGATTTCACAATTCTAAGATAAAAGAAAAATTCCATAGTACCCATAGTAGAATGGATTTGTAGAAAGAATGAACATGACAATGATGGAAAAGGCTAGGAGTATTCTAAGTGGTGCTGGTCACAAAGGTTTTGGGATGAAGTTGTTGCCACTACTTGTTACCTAATTAACATGTCTCCTACATCAAATCTTATTGATAATATGCCTATAGAGGCATGGTCGAGTCAAAAGCCTTCATTGACACATCTTAGAGTTTTTGGTTGTGAGACATGTACAAGTGCCAAATGAGAAGCAAAAAAACTTGGAGAAAAAAAATGTGAAATGTATCTTCGTCAAATATAGCTATGGTGTGAAAGGATACAAGCGTTAGGATCCTATAACACACAAGGTAATATATAGTAGAAGTGTTATTTTTAGAGAAACTAAGCTTTCTTCTATTACATTGTAGCCAAAAATTAAAAAAAAAGATGTGATTTAACTTCCTTCTACACTTGAGAAAGTTAAATTGAGGCCCTTGGGTAGACAAGAAGTGGAGGAGAGCTCATCTAGCTTTGAATCTTCATAAGAGGAGGAAGAACCTCCAACTCAACTATTTCAAAGGTCTAAAAGGCATAAACAACCACCTAAAAGGTATTCACCTAATGTTTGGAGATGTATTTTTTCTTTGAATACTAACATTGATGAACCTAGATCTGTAGAAGAGGCATTAGGTATGAATGATGCATAATCTTGGAATATTTCTATGAATGAAGAAATGAAAGATTTGAAAAAGAATGATACATGGGATCTTGTACCATTGTCATAAGGATGAAAACCTGTTGGCTATAAATGGGTGTTTAAGAAAAACATGGGTCTAGATGGAGGCATTGAGAAGCACAAAATACAATTAGTTGTGAAGGGTTACTCTCAGGTTAAGGGCATTCATTATGGTGAGATATTTCTCCTATTGTAAAAATGGAATCCATTAGGTTCTTGCAATCTTATGCTACTTCTTGTGGACACAAAAATTGTACTCCTTTGCAGAAAGTACAATCTGTGACCTAATTAGGTCCTATTTTAGACATCCTTGTATCAATCACCCCTTAAAAACTGCATTTATAGGCCCCTAATGCTCATGGATTTTGACTTAAAGGCCTATTTCACTCAAAATCACTTAAATCCTGACAAATAACATTCAAACCACTCAAATTTGTGAAACACACCAAGAAAATCCTTGGTGGGACTAAGTCGCCCAAGGTGGTGACTTAGTCCCTTTTGGGGTATTTTCCACTTTTAAGCGGGAAATCACCAACCTAATTCAAATTTTTGAGGGATGTCGGCCTATGAAGTTAAAATAATGAGTAATTCGGTGTTAATGCCTATAAATACATGTTTTTAGGTCATTTTTCACATCTCCTAGTCATTTTACAAAGCAAAAATCAAAAGTCAAGAACAAAATATCTTTCACAAGAAGTTCCATTAGTCTTTCTATAGCAAAGTTGAAGCTTAAGGGCAGAAAACTAGGGTTTTTGTAGGTCTTCAAGCTCACTTTTTATTCAAGCTCTCACATTGTAAAGGGTTGATCATGGATTCCTATGGTGAATCATGGAGAAATCTAGGTTGAGGAGATGCAACTAGCCATCAAATCACACCTAATGACTTGTTTTCAAAGTGGTTCCATCTTCCATTTTCTCTCTATCTCCAGACTTAAGGTTTGTATAACATTTTCATGTCATTTTCATTCATTTGTAATGTTTTAGGGTTTCTTGGATTGAAGTCTTGCATCATTCAAATGCCATTTGCTTATCTTATTCTAGCACATTAGAATAGGGTTTTGTCTCATTTCAACTTTTCCTAGTCTTAGACACACTTAGGGATAGGGCTTGATGCAAATTTTATCTCTCATAAAGTTTAAATACCAACTAGGGGTTTGATCAAGGCAAGCCCCCCATTAGAAATCAAGTCATCTTCAGTTTTGTAGGGTTTTTCGAAGATTCAGATTTGGATTTCTATCAAAAAGTAGAGTGCAGGTTGTGGGCTTCCGTTTCCACTTTCAAATTTGTAGAAAATACAAAGTGGAATAAGTCACCCATAGTGGCGACTCAGTCCCACTGCATTGATTTTTTAGGGATTTTTACAGTTTCAGATACACATTTGGCAGAAACAACTTTTTTGGGCAGTTTCCCCGATCTGGGACTAAGTCGCCTAGCTTGGCGTAAGCAAAAATCAAAATTTCCAAAATGTCATAGGTCTTTGCAATCCCCAGTCAGCTCTTCATCAGTTTCCAGATGCATAGTTTATGTCTTGCATCTTTATTTTATCATTTATTGCATTTGTTTCATCTTTCTGCATATCACAGTGTGTTTTCCAGCACTTTGCATTTCTTAGGTTTTGCATCATTAAATCATTTTATTTTCAGATCAATGCATTAGTACATCATAATTAAGCATATTACAACTCATTCTCATTAATCTTCAGTGTAGACATTTGCATTTTGGACCCCCATTTTCCCTTTCTCCTTTTAGGTGGAAAACCCTAGAAGGAGCTAAAGCAGTGTGGGCAATCCAAAATCATTATCCACATTTTGGTGAGCCAAAATTTTGGAACATATTTAATTCTTATTTTAAAAGCATCCTAGGTTTCATTTGCATTAGTAGTGCATTAGATATTGCATTGATTCAATTGCATCCTAGGTTTTTCAAAACTGCACTAGTGAAAAGCTCATTTTAGCTTGCATTATTGCATTCCATTCCATTGCACAATAATGAAATTTTGCATTTACACTGTAGATTTGCATGACACAGTACCAAACACATTAATATCCATCACAAAATTCAGAAAAAAATTAAAAATCACCCTACTAGGACTAATTCGCCACCTTGGGTGACTTAGTCCAAGCGCAAATTTTGCATTTTTGTTTTCTGCATTTTGTTTCTTCTTTCTGTCATTACTGTTAGATTTAGTTATTGTTCTATTTCTGTAAATTTATTTTTTGGTATAGTTGGATCATTAGCATTAGTAATGGCAATAATGGATAGCATTCGATTTTTACAATGTTCATTTTCAACATTAGTTCCTAGCTCATTTAAATCAAATTCATCAGAAAAAACAAATAAAAAATTTACATCTAATGAACCCATCAATACAATGCTTCATTTTAGGACAACCATATCATCCAAACCTCTTAGTAGTGATGACTTGGATAGATTATATGAAACCTTACAAGGTTTCCTCTTACTAAGTCCATCCACTAAGGTTTGTGATGACAAACCTAAATTAGTCCACAACAACTTATCTCCCAAACCTTTTAGTAGTGATGACTTTGGTATGTTAGATGAGGCCCTTGCGGACTTCATCTCACAAAAGTCATCCACTAAGGTTTTTTGTGAGCAACTAAAAACAAAAGATGTTAATGTAATCCAACCTCAACTTGTCCTTTACCCACCTTCACATCAACCTCAACCTCCATCTAAACCTGAGTTTACCCTTTACCCACCACAACATGATGTTGTTGCACACACACATTACACTCGAAACAACCCTCACCCACCACAACCAACACAACCCTCCTTACCTTTACCCAATACCACACTACCTAGTGCTCCTTGTTTATGAGAGTATGACCTTTTTGAGAAACTTAAGAGCACCCCTGCCAAAATATCCCTTTGGGATCTTCTTCAAAATTCACCCAATTATCATTCAATACTCCAAACAACTTTGCAACAAATAGAGATTCCTCCTAGTACAAACACAAATGACGTGGCTACTATTCTCAAAGGAATAAATGCAATTAATGTAGACATTACCTTTCATTAGCATGAGCTCCCTCTGTTAGAATTAAGGAAACAAAATGAGGCCTTTATGATCATTTCCCAATATAATACAATAGGCATTAAGTGAACCCTCATTGACAATGGCTTTGCCCTCAATGTGTGTGTAGTGTGAAACTCCTTGATCGGTTATGCGTGGATAAATCATAAATCAAACCTGATTCTTTATCTATCAAAGGATTTGACAACACAACAAAACAACTGCTTAGTATAATCACTTTACCTATTACAGTCGGAGTGGCTACCTTGCAAACTCCTATTCATGTCATGCCCTATGATCTCACATATAATCTTGTCTTGGGAAGGCCATGTATTCATGAGATGCATGCAATATCTACAACTCTTCATTGCATAATGAAATATGTCTATAACAATAAAGTATATCAAGTTGAGATAGACCTCGAGCCTGAGAGTTGTTTACAACTTGAAAAAGGCACAAGTCCTTTGAATACTTTAATTCCAACATCTCATATTGACCCTCTTGAGACCAATAAACAAGAAGAAGAATCCGTGTCTAAATTGTTAGATGATTATTGGGGAACATTGGAATTTACACCTTCATTTATGGATGAATACATAATTACCTACAAGGAAGATGAAAAATAGAAACAACCAATGGTTATGTCAACTCATAATTTAGAAGAATCTTCCCCTACCTCTATCTCATCTCCTTTGGAAGAAAACACAACTTACACCACAAACTTTGATGAGATAGATTATCAACAACCACCCAATCCCAAGGAAATGGAAAGACTTTATGGATGCAGTTACGAGCTTATGAAACAATTGGGATACAATGGAAAAGGATGTGGAAAACATGAACAAGGCATTCATGTCCCTATTGAACCTAATACCAAAGAAACAAAGACTGGTTTGGGATATTCCTTTTCTAAGACAACAAAAGCAACTCAACAACCATCACTCAATATCAACACCATTACATGTAAACCAAGAACCATGCTTACGCTAAAACATCTTGAATTTCTTGATATGATTTCTCCACCATCTTGGGAGTATGTTGAAAGTGATGAAGCCTTGAAACAAATGTTAGGTGCTATTGATAAACCATCTTCTTCCAAACGAAACGATACCTGCACTATGATAAGTTCCAAGCCACCAAATACTGATGATAATGAGAAAACCATGGAACCAGATGATCCTGAGTCTCCTAAGTTGAATGCACTCCCCCTAGGAGATACAATTGATATACCAATGGAAATTGATGATAAAGAAAAAGTCATTAAGATCAGGAAATGTATTGATGATGAAGAACAAGAGTATACTACACTTTTGCTCCATGTTTTTCCTAAAATATTTGCTTGGAAATATTCAGACATGCCAAGAATTGAACCAAAAATCGTGACACACAACATTGTTCTTGCTACAAATGCTAAACCTGTTCGACAGAAGATATGAAAAATAAATCCTAAGATAGCCTTGCATGTTAAAGGAGAGCTTGAAAAACTCCTTGATGCGGGTTTCATTCGCCCTATTGATTATTTTCCTTAGATCTCAAATATTATCACAGTTGCTAAACCTGATAATCATATTAGGATATGTACAGATTTTCGTGACTTGAATAAAGCATCCTTAAAGGATGATTTTCCCCTTCCTAATATTGACATGATCATGGATTCAACTATTGGATATAATTTGTTGTCATTCATGGATGGATTTTCCAGTTATAATCAAATCTTCATCAACCCACAAGATCAATACAAGACAACATTCACAACTGTTTGGGGAACATTTTGTTGGGTTATGATGCTTTTTGGACTAAAGAATGTAGGCACAACATATCAAGGAGAAAGGACATTGATATTTCATGATTACATACATAAAATATTGGAAGATAATGTTGATGACATCCTTGCCAAGTCCTTAACATGACAAGACAATGTGAATGTCCTTTGATAAATCTTTGAACAAATACGTAAATACATCATGAGACTAAATCTAAAAAAGTTGTCTTTGGAGTAGATAGTGGAAAAATTTTAGGGTTTATCATATCTCATAGAGGCATTGAGGTGGACACAAAGAAAATTGATGCTATCCTAAACATGCCACCTCCTAGGAACATCTCTCAATTATGCACATTACAAGGATGAATTCAAGCCATCCGTCATTTTGTAGCTTCTTTAGCCGATAGAACGTTACCTTTCACACATCTCCTCAAGAAGAATGTGCCTTTTGATTGGAATGAGGATTGTAAATAGGCCTTTGATAGTTTGAAGGAGTACCTTGCAACTCCACCTGTTTTACAGCCTGCCACACAAAACAAACCGTTCATCCTTTACATAGCCACATCCACCCATGCTCTTGCAACATTATTGGCTCAACGAGATGACAATGGAAAAGTACACCCTATTTATTACATTAGTCGAACTCTAATCAATTATGAAACCCGATACACACAAATTGAAAAACAATGTTTAGCCCTTTTATTCGCTACTAGTAAATTGCAACATTATTTACTAAGTGCTGAAATACATGTCATGAAAAAATTTGATCCTCTCAAACATCTTTTTCACAAAATGGACTTATCAAGACATTTAGCTAAATGGGTTATGTTGTTGACTAAGTTTGACCTTAAGTTTGATTTGCTAAAAGCAATTAAAGGCCAAGCCTTAACTGACTAATTAGCTGATGCTCCTTCTCCTTTAGTGTTACTAAGCAACGGATCTTTTCTCGATGATAGTGTGCTGACAACAAATGTTTCTACATGGGAATTATACTTTGATGGATCCAAGTGTCGAATAGGCTCTGGTGCTAGCATAATCTTAGTTCCACTCAAAGGAAAGCCTATTCCCTTATCATATCGACTCAATTTCCTATGTACGAATAACACGACTGAATATGAGGCTTTAATTGCTAGGTTGCGTGCCACTTTAATCATGGGTGTCAAAGATATCAAAATATTTGGTGATTCACAATTAGTAATTAAACAAATCAATGGAACATATCAAGTCGAACATGACAGATTATCCAAGTACAAGATATTATCATGCATTTGTTAGAGAAGTTTTAGACATTTACCATCAAAAACATCCCATGAAAAGATAATCGACTTACAAATGCAATGAAAAGTGCTACCTCTCTTATTTCTCCCCAAGATCCTTCAAAAGATTTCACATTCACAATTCACCCTATTATGAAACCTTTGATCAAAGACAAGATTGAAGAGCTTTTAACAACAAATGAAGCAAACTCGATATGATGCCATATTCAACTATTTGAAAAGTGGTACCTTTCCTGAGTCGACAACTAAAAACCTCTGTGCTCATTTACGAAATCTTGCATCAAAATATGTCATCCTCGCAGATGTGCTATATAGAAGGTCATTCAATGGTATCTTACTGCGATGTTTGAACAAATCCAAGATCCCTCTCACACCTCACCAAGCCCATGAAGGTGCTTGTGGTGGACATTTTGGAGGACAAACATTAGTTCAAAAACTTATCCATATCAAATATTATTGACACCACATGGAATGTGATTGCTTTAATTATGTCCAAAGATGTCATAAGTGTCAAGAACATAGCAATTTGCATCATGATCCTGCTAGTGAAATTCAAGCTCAACTTCTGATATGGCCCTTTGCAGTTTGGGGATTGGGCATTATAGGAAAAATTTCACCTCCTTCTTCCGTTGAACATACCTTTTTATCACTGCAATTGATTATTTTAAAAAATGGGTCGAGGTTATTCCTCTTCGATCTACCATAGTTGAGGTAATATGCCATTTCATTCTGGAACACATTATTGTTCGCTTTGGGCTTCCTTCTACACTAATTTTTGATAATGGTACACCATTTAAGAATAACGATGTGAAGAAATTTTTAGAGACCTTTAATATCCAACACTATTTTTCAACACCTTATTACTCACAATCTAATGGTCAAGCTGAATCAACCAATAGAGTTCTTGAACAAATCTTGAAAAAATTGTTACTAAGAACCATCGGGATTAGAAAACACAATTACATTATGCACTTTGGGCTTACCGTACAAGTGTTCAATCTTCCACAGGGACCACACCTTATACTTTGGTCTATGGTAGTGAAGCAATCATGCCCTTAGAATTATAAATCCCTACACTAAGAGTGGATCTTCAAGGAACTATTGAAAATACATGTTGACGCCAAAATTTGATGAGGTAATAGAGTCTTATGGGAAACTTAGTTTAAGGGGGACCTTTTGCGCTAAACTGAGTAACCTTTGGATTTTTAGAGAAGCCGACTTCTTCTATAATGGGGTCTGGAAAGGGAAAATGAAGTAGATATAATAAAATAAAGTCTAACCTAAGGCGATGCACCAAGATTTAATGATGGGCACGATAAATCATAGATTTAAGGGCTTGAATGGTGTTGTAGTGTTCCAAAACATCAGAGACTTAAAATTATAGCATAGACAATTCATTCATTGACATAAAATAACATTGCATACATTCCTACTGCCAAGAAGAGTCCTTAAACATGATCAAGGTAAGCAAAATTGCATTCAACATATATAGAAGTTCTCAAATGAAGTGTCAAGACAATAAAAAACACAGTTCACAGTTTGATCAAATAGCATGAAAAATAGAAAGGTCGAACAATTGGAACAGTCTAAGAGTTTTTGCAATTAAATAAAACAGTAATAAAGGCCTGGCGTCTTTTACTAAAACCAACATGTTTTTCCAAATTTCGGACGCTTTTCTTATCACAGAGAAAAGTATATATAGCATGAAAAACCTCCCACCACCTCGGAGAGTAGTAACAAAAAAGATCTCGCGATCCCTGACAATGATGCCTGAATCAAAAAATTCCCAAGGCCGTTACAATAGGATCGATCTGGAACAAAGCATCCAATCATCTCGGGCACAAGTGCATCTTCAGCAATGATGGCGGTGGTCCTAGTTAGACAAGTGTCACCCTCTTGAGTGAATGATGATGACGCGCAGTAGCCAATAGCCTCATTTGGTTCATTAATCTCCTACCTTTATATGAGATTCATGGGTTAGGCATGTGGCAGTCTATCACTACCCACATGAACCTTCACCCTTTTGCTGCCGAAGATTTGCGTTAAGGCTACACATGTCAAATGACTAGAGCCTTCACTAACAATGAAGGGAATGACATCAGCTGGGCGCAACAGAGATGCGTGGCAACATTTCGCTGCCCATGGTTGCTAATTCATTTCCGCATTGAAGGATTTGTGAACATTAGACACGTAGCAAGTGCATACTGTAGTCAGCAACCATGGGGCCCACCAGAACCTTTTAGGAACGAGGGCTTCATGGCAGCATTTCGCAGCCCGATGAGGCATCAAGGAAACAAGAAACAAAAGTATCCCATAGCCGCAACACGTGGAAGCACAGCGGAGTTTCCTGGGATTCGAAGGGAATGCCGATACTTGAAGTTGCAAAGAGTAGACACGTGGAGTGGCAGATCAAAACCTTGATAAAAGGTTGAGCAGACTTGGAGATGCACAGGCCGGTGCATAGAAAAATAAACCCAAAGGGAGTTGGTTAAATATTTATTAACAGCTTTTGGCGACTATCAGGGGCGTTTCGACCAAGGAACGAAGAACCCAAAATTTCTCTAGTTTCGCAGACTAGAGTGTCATTTCATTAGGCCAATGGAGTCAGAGATTGGAAAGAGCTGCCTGCAAAGGTGATCATTCATCCTCAGGCGACTTCACTATGTTGCGCAAATTCTCTTGTGCTCCACTTAGATCAATAGTTTCTTTGTGAGGTAGTACATTAGGTAAACTAGCCCCTGCTTGTATATGAAATAGTAGCTGCGAGAGCGGATGAATGACTCCCTCAATGTTGGTCGCCATAAGAGGATGGCTAAAATCTCTGAAAGCCTCTGGGTCGTTTTCCTTCTCTTCTATCCTTTCCGCAATCTACTCGGTCATGGCAATAGAGCCATCCTCAAGGAACGAGGACAACAATCCCGTCTTGCTTAACTTGGAGAAACCTCCCCGTATGCTACCCAGTGTCTTACTCAGAATGGCCGCAGTTGCCTTAGTGTACTGGAAGGCGAAGTGACAATGGATGAATTTATTTTCTGTTTGAGCAGCAGCATCTCGATCCTCAATACCCGCTCCGACCAGGTTCTCATCAGAGACCGAGTATAGCTTGATGAGCAGATCTTTGGCTTCAGGAACATTTTCCAAGATGAAACATGGGAACTGCTCAATCGTATCATGGGCCTCCTAGCTTAGCCTTGATGCCTTGGTGATGAATCGAAGGGTAGGCTGTAGTGTTAAGCAAAAGGCTTTAATCTTTTCCCAGTGAGAAATGTACAATTCCTTAATCAGCGGAATAATGTCTGGCTGTGTAGAGGGAGGCAGGAGAGAGCCTTTAAGAGAAGCAATATCCACATCTCTTGAAATAATGGCTTCAACCAATTCTGCCCTTTTCCTTTTTTTAGGCGCTAGCTGCTCCGTAGAGTAGCTCATTTCTTTATTCCAGTTCTCCTTGGCTCGAGAGTGATTTGCTAAGTGCTCATCTAGAGAAGCCTTTGTCTCTTAGATTTCTTCCTCTATTTGAGCTTTTAGGCCTTTAAATTCAGCCTCTTTCTCTTGTATTGTTTGCTCATATTGAGCCTGTTGGTGCTCCAGCTCTTTATTCTTCTGTGCCATTCCTTGACTATACTCAAGGCAAAGCCGCTCCAATTCTTCATTCTTCAGTTTTAGATTCTGCTTCGCCTCCTGGTTTTTATTTTGTAGCTCTTTTATTATGTCAGGGTCGGCAACCTGAATCTTTGCAATTTTTCCTTGAAGTTTGTTTCTCTCATCCTCTGCTGCCAGTGCCCTTTCAGTCATGCGGGCAATATCCGCCTCTAAGGATTTCTCCTTCCTCTCCAGAAAACTAACCCTTTCCCTTGCTGCTTTGAGCTGTTCATCCTTCTTCTTTAACTAGTGACCATTTTTAAGGAAGTCAGAAATGACTACCCGATGCGTTTCCTCCATGATTTCAACTTTATCTTGTGGTCGGGCTACCTTCATGTCGAGTCCTACCACATATACCTCATAGTTTTCTGGTTGCATTTCTCCCTGAGGATTGCTTACCCTCAGATACATGGTTGCGAACTTCAATTCTTGCCGGGCCTCATCATAAAGAGCCTGTACTTTTGGCTCAGTAGAAACACTGTCATCTTTTGCCTTGCATTTTCTCATTCTATTTGTGTGTGCCTCTTTTCCACAATCTATTTATGCTATGAATTCAGCTGGTGATGAAACTAGTCCACCTGCGAAAGGAGCACCAGAAGGCAAGACATAGGGATAGGTAACTTTTATAGGCACAGGCATTTGTTTCTTCTAGAGAGTGATAGTTTGTGGGGAGAAGTGGGGCACGTTCCATTGTTTGGTTTGAGAACCAACAACAAGGCTAGTCATTTGTGATGACTGAATTGGGTAATTAGCCGTAAGGCTCATTGGCTGGGATGGTGGGGGAGTTGTCAATGGGGTGTCAGCCTATTGCGATGGAAGAGGATCTGCAATAATAGTGGAAAAAGAAGGGGCACTCATAGGGGGAATGCTTTCCGAAAGCGAGGTGAGGAAAGTTTGAGCGGTAACAGCGGGTGTAAGGATCTATAGAGGAGTAAAGACGAGCGAAGTTGTTTGCGAAAACTGGGTGAAGCCTACTGAATATGTCAAACTTAAAGTAGAAGGTAGAGGGCTAATACTTATGGTAGGGATCGCCAGTGAGGCAGGGGAAGATACCAAGGAATGAGAAGCAAGAGTAGAATGAGTGAATTTTACCTGTTGATTGGTTGATGGCGGCTCTAGAATCGTTAGCGACTCCTCAGCCTTAGGTTCCTGGCTAGCAATGAGTACTCTTCCTCTGGTGGGTTCTTGCGAACCCTCTCCGATAATACTCTTTGTGTGCTGTCGTTTCACAGGTGGGGTCTCTCTGGCTTCGGCAATCATCTCTGTTTGCTGCAGTGATAGCTTGGTTGGTTTAGCAACCCAAGCGAGTGTATGCGAGCCTCTTGATATATTAAAACGCACATTTGTGGCCACATAGGAGGGCTATCTGGGGCCTTTTTCTTTTGACGCAGATGAGGCTGATGTTGCCGCTTCCTCCTCCTACTCCTTGGATTCTTCCTCTGAGTCTCTGCTCCTATTAATACTAGAGCTCAGACTAGGGTGGCCCTCTTTCCACCATTTTTCAAATTCTTGGTCATCCTTCAGTTTGTTGTAAGGAGCATCCAATTGTGCTATTTCCTGGCGGTACTTCCAGAAAGCCATTATTTTTTCCTCGCTCCATTCCTCATCTTTCTTCAACCTGTTGTACATGCCGCGCTCCATGACGACATTATCTTAGGCCACCGCCACAACAAAGTAGAACTTGTGCCATGGACCTCTAGTGTCTTGCGTAGGGATACGTGCCAATTCAACAAAATTCTCATCTTTGTCTATTCGCGGGTTACGCCACTTCTCCCAGTATGGTCGGGGAATATGGGTAACTCTCATATGTGGCTCCGACAAGTTGTCGAAAGGGTTGTATTCCCACTTATCATTTACCAGTACCAACCCTAGATAGGCCAGCTTTTCCTCTAACAATTGGTCTGATTGTTTCTTTATCAGAGTCACCGACTTGAAATTCTTCGGACAGGAGAAGAATCACTTCCTTTTGACCTTTTCACTACTACAGAAGGTAAAATCAATGATGCACACCTGTCAAAACATTTCCAGTGTGAACACTCTATCTGTGACGTAGGCTGGGAGCAGGAAAGGTTTTCCAGTAAAGCCCTGCATCTAGAGGATCGTAAAATATTTGCCTAAGAACTAGTCACAAGCAAGGGTGAAACTCTGCATAAATCCAATCTACTCCTTATCGAATTGGATTATATCGCCTTTTCTGATTAAATCATGCAAGACCAGAGCTATGAAATAGTCTAAAAACGCATAATAATTGTATGATGCGGAAAGAAAAGGCGTCCATGTGGACACTAGCTTCCTTTTATTTTGCTCATGAAAAATTGAAAACAGAAAATATTGGGCGAAGAAATCCGAGTTCTGATGCAGAAAAATGTGGACCAGGAAAGAAAGAAACCTAAATTTTTTCTCTGCCTGGTAATTCTCAATTTTCCGTATCATTTCTTCTACCATAAACTCAGCAAAATCATACCAGAAGAGATCATGCTACTTGCGAAATTGGAATGCCGGTCCCAGTTGAAAGGTCTTCACCTTCTCATTAGAGTCTCGGCCGCACACAAAGGCTAGCATGGACATGGCATCCTAGAGATCGTCGTGTATCGCATCGTGCGACAACGGAATACTTGGCAGTTTAGCGGCTGGGATGCCTATCCTACTAGTCTCTTCCAACAAGAACTCTGAGTTCTTTATCATCTTCTTCCATATTTTCTCTCCTTTTCCAGGGTGAAAGGGCTTGATGTTCTCTCTTCTCTTACTTGGGTCTGGGATGCATAGCATGTGCCAAATGGCCTGTGGAGTGATGTGCACCCTTAAGTTGCGACCTTCAATGTAGTGGGTATCAGGGTTATAACGCTGAATAGCAGCATCTACTACCTCCGGGCAATAGTGCACCAGCGGGACCATGTATTGAGGGAGACCACTGTACCACACTCTCTTCACCACAGATTGGTCTGCCTTTGGTGCCGATAACCTTGCACAGGCTACCTCTCTGAGGGACTTAGGGTTCTTCGCGAGTCGTGGATCGCATATATTATCCCATTTCTCTTTGACCCTTTTCTGGGTTTTGCAATCCTTGGGCTTATTCAGCTCTTCTATATAGGCCCTCTTTGGCCTGCTGGGTAAACCAGGCGTAGCATACGCCACATCTTCATAGACATATACCTCATCTGAAGAACGTGTAGCTATAAACAGCTCCTGACTAATTTCTTCTTGCATTGGTTGAGATGAAGACTCTGACATTTTTCTTTTGGTGAAGATCTCTGCAAGTTCTTGGCTCTGCAATTCTCCTCGGTTCTGGATACACAGAAGAAGAACAACTCTGCACTTTTAGATTTGACATTTGTGAAAAGACTTTCAAATATTAAGCCTTTTCATGCAATATTTGGAAATCTTTCCTCAAGGTGGTAGGCGAAAGCATGCCTTTTGCATTTAATTCAGCATGTACCGTTAATTTTGCAATTCATGCAAAATGAACTGCTTGCCATTTTGAGGCAGCCAGAGTTCATCATTGCATTTGGCAATTGTGTGGTACGCTATGGTCTCCTTGGAATTTGAGTTGGAAATTTGCTTTCTAACTTTGCATTAGCATGCGCTGGTAATTAATATCTCGGTCGGAATGATTACATCAAAGCAAACAATTATGGCCTGAAAAGATATGAATATCGCCTTGGGCTCTGGGAAACACTTGTGAGATGACACAATAGCCTACGACCATACTTCTTACTATCAATGAGCACCACCTTCTTAAAGCTAATTAATTAGCTCCTATTAATTTAGTATGCATTTAGTTGTACTCTCGCAGATGCAACTGGCCCGAAAATGTGAGCAAACGCAGACACGCATTTCAAGTTAGCAACTGGCTTATTATCATGTTTTCTCGAAACGGATTAGCCCGCGTCTTGTCATTTTTTCTATAAATAGGCCAGTAAGAGGTGAGGAAATCATACTTAGCGTTAGAGCAGTGATAGGTCAGTTAGTAGAGTTTTAAGCAAGCCTTCTCATACGTTAGGTTATAGATAAATTTCGGCATTAGCTCAGAAGCCTAGGAATAGTGTTAGAACCTATGGACACCCCAGTTCGTTTCACCTCATATAAGTCGTAAACGACATTCCTAGGGGATATTTCTACTAGGAGGCTGAAACGAATGACCAAGAATAAGCATTCCTTGGTCCTGATAGCCATAAAGTGGGTTCTAGGTAAAGACTGCATAGAGTATGAGGACAAATATCAGGTGAACACCGACATATGCTCCCACTTTGTAGCGTCCATGCTAGATATCAACGTCCCCCGACCGCTTATCTTGAAACTTGTTAAAGAAATATTTCCCAAAAAGTACCTGAATGGTCTTGGCGAGGTTGTTGCTCATGCTGCCTATAGAGTAGGTCTGCCGTCAGCCAGCGACCTGCGTCGCTTTATCGAGGAAGAATTTGTTGTCATTTAGCTGCTGTTTCTCAGAGGATTTCGCCTACAGACTCGCGATGAGCACTAGCAGAGGGTTACTCAGGCCCTACATTTCCTGTTCCCCAGCTACAACGTAATACCCTTCTACGACGTAGATTGGTATACTGATTTCAGGAACCTGGTATTTCCCTCGCTAATGGCGGTTGTGCCGAATGATGTTGCCAGTGCTACCGAAGAACCCACGGATGAAGAAGAGGTGGACACTGCTGTTAATGTGTCAATTACCGCCAGCCATGCCTTTGGATGAAAACCCCCTGCCTGCTCAACAAATGTCTCCCCGTTCACTCAATTTCCTAGTGCTGCTCAGAATACTTGCCCTATAGCCTGTATATAAGCCTGGAAAAAAGACCATCATATATATAATAGCTCGAATACTTGTAAATTTTTGGTTTATGGCTTCCTAGCCACTTTTACAATGTAAAGAATATATATGAATAAATATATATCTTTTTAAAAGAAAATTCATGTTCTTTTCTTCATTTTGTATTTCAGTTTTATGGGCTCACAACTTTCATTTTGCTATTTCTCTACACATGGGTGTGCTCTATGTAAAGCAATTCTAGTATTCCACTTGCCAATAATAATGACTTAATTTCGCAGAAGCACAAACTAATTTTGAAAAAGATCGGCCAAAGAAATAGAAATAAAATAAAAGCACTATTCACATATGTACATAAATAGAGCTCAGTGCCTAATGGAACAACTTAAGATGAATCCCATTGACCGGGATTCCTAAGGGTTTCTGTTCCATATTTTTCAGTTCAAAAGCATTATGTTCTTTGCACCAAATTATTTTAAAGGGGCCCTCCCATAGGCTATCAAATTTACCATGTTGACTTGGCTTAGAAGCCCTTTTATCATACTTTAGCACTAAGTCTTTGCATTTTAGACCTTGGTCGGAAGCCTTCTTGTCAAACCATCGCTTGACCACTTGTTGACGATTTGTCATGGCTATTAGGGAATTCTCCCTTTTTTCTTGTACTTCTAATAGTTCGGCAAGCCAAAACTCCATGGTGTCATTTTGTTCTATCTCGAGAGATTTCAACAATTGCAGTGCTAGAATCTCCATGGATATAGGTAGCAACGCCTCTTTCCCATATACCAACTCATAAGGCGAAGTATTAAGGACTTGCTTAGGAGTTATGCAGTTTTCTCAGAGTGTTGCTCGGAGGTTTTTATGCCATTCCCTCTAGTGTTCCGAACCAATCCTTTTAAGGAGTCAAACTAGGCTCTTGTTTGTTGAATCTGCTAGGCCATTTCCCTATGGGTAATAGTTTGATGATTTCTTGAGGCATATTGCATTCTTTAATGCAAAGTGACATACATTTGCACCTAAGAAAGCTCTAGCATTATCCGAAATGATAGTTTTCGAAGGTCCGAACCTTGTCACTAGTTCCTCGAGGAAATCTACAATCTCTGTTTCTATTGCACTTTTAAAGGGAACAACCTTCGTCCACCTTGTGAAGTAATCCGTGGCAGTTAGAATCCACTTGTGTCCCGCGCTAGAAACTGGGTTGATCATTCCGATGAAGTCCAGGCCCCATTGTGCAAATGGTTCGTCCACCACTATGGGTTTCAGGGGCATTGCGGAATTCTTCCTTTTATCAGTAAAGAATTGGAATTTTTTGCAAGTCTTCACCAAAGAGTGAGAATCATTAAAAAGTTTAGGCCAATAATAGCTAGCACGCATAATTTTAATGGTGGTGGTCTTAGTAGAGAAATGTCCACCTACAGCGCTATTGTGGAACGCATCGAGGATCGTCTTTGCTTGCTTCGAAGTGACGCATCGCAAGAGAACGCCATTGAAATTCCTTTTGAAAATGACTCCCTCTATTAGCGTATATCCACAATTTGCAATCGGTAATATCTCTTTTTTTGGGATGAGAGACTTGGCGGATACTTTCCGGTTTGCATGAACCTTATTCTATCAGTCAGCCAACCACCTTTTGATTCTGGTTCATTCATCAAGACGAGATCCGGTTGCTCCTCTGCGGTAGGTACCTCCTCATTCTGTGCCATGTACTCACACAATCCTCTTCCTTTAATATTTTTAGTAGGCTTGACTTCAATATCATATTCAAGGATCTTGGGGATCCAATTAGCCCTTTTTTCTATGATCTCCCCTTCCATGATATATTCACGCACACTACAATGTGCGACATATACAAGCACCTTGTTGCAAGAAATTAAATGGCAAATTTTTTTAAGTCCCTTCACTATTGCAAAGGCCTGCCTTTCGATGAAATTTTAATTCACCTCATATTCCTTTAAGGTCCGGGAGTAGAACGCCACTGGATGTTCTCCTCTTCCTTCATCATCCTTTTGGGTTAGGACAGTAGCGATACTAGACATGCTACTGAACGCATACATTATAAAATCTTTGGATTGATCTGGATTAACCAGCACTGGAGCTGTGGAAATAACTTCCTTGACCTTTCAAAAGCTTCCCAAGCGTCGGTCGTCCACTTGAATGTTTGATTTTTCTTCAGCATCAGGGTGATCGGCCTAACTATTCCCACGAAATTGGAAATAAACTTGCTAACAAAATTCACTTTTCCCAAGAAAGACTGAACACCTTTCTTATTTACCAGAAGGGGAGGTTCTTTGATAGGTTTTACTCATTCGGGGTCAATTGAAACACCTTCTTTAGACACAACATGCCCCAATAGCTTACCCTGTGGTACTCTGAATACACATTTCTTCGAGTTTAGGAAAACTCTGAACTCCTGGAACTTTTGAAAAAATAATTCTAAATGATCAAAATGATCATCCTTAGATTTAGAGAACATAGTAAGATCATCCAAATAGATTAGAATAAACTTATTGATTAGTTCGCTGAATGTGATGTCCATCGCCCGTTGGAATGTTGCCCCTACATTAGATAAACCAAAAGGAATTTTAGCATATGCAAATGTTCCCCACTTTGTGGTGAATGTAGTCTTGTGGTAATCCTCTTCTTTAACTCGTATCTGATTGTAGCCGGATAAACCATCTAGCAGAGAAAACATGTCCGATCCTGCGACCGTTTGTAGGATTGACTCCATAGAAGGCAGTGGATAGTGATCCTTTATGGATGCTCTGTTTAGGTCTCGGAAGTCCACACATAAATGAATATCTCCATTCTTCTTCCGGACCAGGACCAGATTCGATACCCAAGTACTATTCTTGATTGGGAAGACAATGCGTGACTCAATGAGCTTAGTCAGCTCTTGCGCCATTAGGGCTTCAATTTTAGAGTTGACGGGCCTCTGTTTCTATCAGACTAGTTTTGCACCTTCTGTTAGCTCAATAGTGTGCTAAATGATGTCATGGTCATATTCCTCTAGGTCATCATAGGACCAGGCCACTACCCCATATTTTTCACAGAAACTTATGAGTCTTTCTTTATCATGGTGCGAGACATTTTTTATGACTTAGAGATTCCTACCATCGGAGACCTGAAGGTCCACATAACCACTTTTGTCTGCTACAAACTTACATTTATCATTTCGGGCATCATCACAATCGAAAAAGTTTTCGAGAGTAACCAATCATTTTGGAAGTTTATTAGATTTGAGCTGCATAATTTGTCCTTCATAAGCCTCGGCAATCTTTGGTTGAAGTTGATCAGCGAACTCCCCCGAGTGCTAGATAAACGAGGTGATGTGTTCATCGCTTTCAAAAACTTGCCAACTCTGATCATTGTCGGGGATTGCTGGTCAAACTAGTACTCGTATTGAATGTTCGTTATGAAGAAGGTTAGAGACAGGATCAAATTGAGCACCAATCATGGCCATGCGATCTGCATTGCTATTTTGTCCTCGGGGAATAGTCTTGATGTTGAAAGCTTCAAAACCATCAATCAGGTCCCAGAATCAGTGCCGATAGGATCTCATGCGCACATTCTTTGCTGCCAAAACAACTCAGACTTGGTTAACTACTAGTTCAGAATCTCCGAACATAATTAATTGCTTAATTCCCATTCGTTCCGTAAGGCTTAAACCTTGAACCAATCCTTCATATTCAGCCTCATTGTTTGAACAGGCGAAATGAAAGTGGAAAAACCTCAATAATTTTTCCTTTCCTGGAGATATTAGATATACCCCTACTCCAGCACCCACCTTGCTTCTTGCTCCGTCAAAGTACAGTGTCCATAGCTCATTTGCTTGGCTACCTTCAGATTCTTTGGCAACCCTCGGAAGCACTTGGTCTTCATCATAAATTACATATATGCCCAATCTTGTAGCATGATAATTGCTGAAAGGATCATTGTCTATGTGTTCACTCAGCAGAGCATCTTCTTTATCATTTTGATCTCCACTCACCTTCTCTTCCTCTAGCAATTCAACACAATACATATTGCTTGGTGATAGAGGTATGCGCGGCTTCAAAATTGATCAAGGCTTCATCCGCCACATGTTCAAAATGTAGAGCCTCTAATTCTATCTTCATTTTTGTGTCGTGTTTGGTCCTAAGTATCAGATGTGACCAATCCAAGGACAGGTATCTGCTCACCCTTGAAGTAAATTCTTGGGATAGACAGAGACCAAACATCGGAGGAACATCTATGATCACAGTGTCTTGCGGCACCGTGATACTAGGGCAAGCAAATAGAGTCAAAGGAAGTGCTTTGATGACACCAACGGTCTCAACTTTATTCCCATCAAGCTGCATTACCCCTCTTTTTATAGGTTTGTAGCTGAGTCCCAAAGCTTCGACTATCTGTTTAGGCATAACCATGGTACTAGCACCAAAATCAATCATGGCATTGTGTAATAACTTCTTTCCTATAATGAGAGTCAAGAAGAAGGGCTGAGGTTTCAACCTACTTCTGCCCTCGACAGGGGATTCCTTTGTATTGTTTGCAAGGACTTTAGCTGGCAGTATTTGATAAACCACCTCTGTTTTGGCAAACGAGCCTGTTGGTGCCGAGTTGACCTCTTCTTGAAGCACCTTCTGTAATAGTGTCTTTTATTCTGGGATGCCTAGAATGTCCCCTAGAGACACATTAGCGGATTATTTCTTCAATTTCTCTACCACATTAAAAGGTGACAAACTCAGAGTTTTCTGCTCCTTAGTTCTTGCTATAATAATTTCCTTCCGTGGTTGAGAAGGTGAAGGGACGGTTGAAGCACTGAGAATCTGATCGAAAACACTTTTGAGTTGCGGGCTGTCCGGATGTGAAACAACTGACTCACTGGTGAATATCCTCTTTGAGCGTGTGTTATAATCAGACTGCACTTGCGGTGTTTTGGATATGAATGCGTCATTAGCAAACAACATTTCTTCTTCCTCCATCTAGGAGAAGAGCGCATGATAAGGAGCAATATCAGATTCTTGTTCTAAAGACATTCCTTGCATTTGCACAGTAAGGACTGCACTCTCCATTTGTGGTGAGGCATATACATAACCTCCATTTTCTGTTGTCGTGCCTTGGCTGCGTTGCTCTGCCACCTTTTGTTATAAGTTGCCACATAGACAGTTCCGAAGCATATGTGCATCGCTGCAGGGGAAACACCATGGATTGATATCATCAATAAGATTGTTTTGCCCTACGGTTAATTCCCTACTTGAGTTTGGCAACGCGCTCATCAGCGGAGTAGGCACCAACACCATTTGGTTTGCAGTCGGGGCTGGTAGATTAGTGCGAGATGCGCCCTGGTATTGATTCTACTGATAAGAAGACCGCCCACCTTGATAGTTTTGATATGTAGGCTTCAGAGGCGTTGCTTGGTTCCGCTTAAGAGTGGTTATATCATTTTCCATGGTTCGCAACATCTCTTTGAGGTCACTTATTTCATCCTTGGAAGAACCTGATGTAGAAGCCACATTTTGTGAGCTTGCTGCATATGTGTACATTGATTGGGCAGTTGCGGGTGCGCTAGTCGACGCGACTTCTTGTGCGGAGATTGATATTTCAGGAAATATAGGCATAATATGTCGAGGAGGAAATTTTCCACAATCTATTAAATGATTCTCGGCTTTGATAGCGGTACCATAAGCATTTGGTAGAGTAGCTCCTCCCAAAAAATTGATCATCATGGAAATGTCAGAATTGACGGACTTCAGGTAAAATATAAATGCCAACTCAAGAGTCGGGCGTATGGTAATAGGGATCCTCTGCCAATTTGCATGAAATCAGGCATTAAAGTCTGTCAGAGCCTCCTGGGGGGATCGTTTTATGATGGATAGCTAATAATACAATGACGAACGATCTTCGTCATTTGAGAATCTCTCATAGAACGGATCTTCAAGATGATCTCAGGTGCAAATTGAACTTGGTGTCAGTGTTTGGTACCAATCCAACACCTTGCCTTTAAAGACGCGGCGAGAAGCCTTAGGGCTACATTCTATGCTATAATCTCGTGTACCAGGCATACGTCCACCACATCCTGCAAATAGTTTGCTAGCGTTCTTCAGCTGTCTTTGGTAAACTTGGGTATAGATTTCATGGCTAAAACAAGGATAGCGCCCTAGATAGCGGGCGCTACCGGGGCTACTAAGGGACTTCCGGCATCCGATGCCACGTAGTTTCTGTTGGTGGCCAACAACATGGTGAGAGGAAAGGGTGGCAGGAATGGAACGGTTACCAGTTGATTTGCGACCTGGATTGTCCCTAGGGGAGGTACTAGCAAGTTGGGGTTGCCTATGGTTTGGGATCTAGTTACAGGATGATGGCTCATATAGCCTTCTGAAATGCAATTTCATTTAAGCTCGGTCCCACCGGGCATGCCAAAAAAAGAACAAATTGTTGATGCCAAAATTTGACGAGGTAACAGAGTCTTATGGGAAACTCAGTTTAAGGGGACCTTTTGCACTAAACTGAGTAACCTCTGGATTTTTAGAGAAGTCAACTTCTTCTATAATGGGGTTTGGAAAGGGAAAATGAAGTAGATATAATAAAATAAAGTCTAACCTAAGGCGATGCACCAAAATTTAATGATGGGCACGATAAATCATAGATTTAAGGGCCTGAATGGTGTTGTAGTGTTCCAAAAAATCAGAGACTTAATATTATAGCATAGATAATTCATTCATTGACATAAAATAACATTGCATACATTCCTACTACCAAGAAGAGTCTTTAGACATGATCAAGATAAGCAAACTTGCATTCAACATATATAGAAGTTCTCAAATGAAGTGTCAAGACAATAAAAAGCACAGTTCATAGTTTGATCAAATAGCATGAAAAATAGAAAGGCCGAACAATTGGCACAGTCTGAGAGTTTTTGCAATTAAATAAAACAGTAATAAAGGCCTGGTGTCTTTTACTAAAACCAGCGTGTTTTTCCAAATTTTGAACCCTTTTCTCATCAGAGAGAAAAGTATATATAGCATGAAAAACCTCCCACTGCCTTGGAAAGCAGTAACAGAAAAGATCTCACGATCTTCGACAATGATGCCTGAATCAGAAAATTCCCAAGGCCGTTACAACAGGATTGATCCGGAACAAAGCATCCAGTCATCTCGGGCACAGGTGCATCCTCAACAATGATGGTGGTGGTCCTGGTTAGACAAGTGTCACCCTCCTGAGCAAATGATGATGACGCGCAGTAGCCAATAGCCTCATTTGGTTCATTAATCTCCTACCTTTATATGTGGGTTAGGCACGTGGCAGCCTGTTGCTGCCCGCATGAACCTTCACCCTTTCGCTGTAGAGGATTTGTGTTAAGGCTACACATGTCAAATGACTAGAGCCTTCACCAACAACGGAGGGAACGGTGTCAGCCGAGCGCAACAGAAACGTGTGGCAGCATTTCGCTGCCAGCGGTTGCTAATTCATTTCCGCGCTGAAGGATTTGTGAACATTAGACACGTAGCAAGTGCATACTGTAGTCAGAAACCGTGGGGCTCACCAACACCTTTTAGGAATGAGGGCTTCATGACAGCATTTCACAGCCCAATGAGGTGCCAAGGAAACAAGAAACAAAAGTATCCCGCAGCCGCAACACGTGGAAGTACAGCGGAGTTTTCGAAGATCCGAAGGGAATGCCAATACTCGAAGTTGCGAAGAGTAGACACGTGGAAGCACAACGGAGTTTCCCAGGGCTCGAAGGGAATGCCAATACTCGAAGTTGTGAAGAGCAGACACGTGGAGAGGCAGATCAAAACCTTGATAAAAGGCTGAGCAGACTTGGCGATGCACATGCCAGCACATAGAAAAATAAACCCGAAGGGAGCTGGTTAAATATTTATTAACAATACACATTATCAAAAAAATGATTACATCAGCTAGAGATACTCGATGACCAACGTATTAATGCTCTTGAACATCTTCAAACTTATTACAAAAGAAAACATAATCATTACAACCTTAATGTTATCCCTCGATCTTTCCAAAAGGGTCACTTAGTTCTATCTGCTAATCAATGTAGCGTCAATATCGACCCAAATGAATGTGACAAATTCAATTCTAATTGGTTAGGACCTTATAAAGTTGAGAAACCTTTGGGGCTGGTGCCTACAAGTTAACTGAACTTGATGGCACACCCCTTAAAGAACCTCTCAATGTTGCACATTTGCATTGGTATTATGTCTAATCCCTTTTGAATAGTATGAATTATAAAGTAGTGTTGTTAAAGTTATGGGGTCTTGTCCTATACACTTTCACATTGCTTGGTTCTTGACAAACCACTTGCGCATATGTCTTGAGCACTAAAGTGATTATTTATAATTACTTTAGATTTCATGCTATTCCAATTCATCTTGTGTGTTATGATAAGTTATTTAATTTAGCATAACATACTCAATCATCATGTTGTATCCAAAATAAAACTATAATATGTTTTCATTAGATCACATAAATTTTGTTAAATCATGAAGACATTAATTAAAGTAATCTTGCAAAGGTTCTTTAATTAATCACATTTCCATTTAACATTCAAACACATTCAGATAGATCATAAAACATAAACTGCTCATATACATATATATCCAAAGTTTTATGTACATATCATCATAATATACAACATCACCAAGGGCTGTAAGAACTAGATCCCTTGAGATCTGGTGCTCGCGATCCGATACCCGGACGTTGTGAGACAGTTGTGTGTGGCCGTGATCGTGATCCACCGATCTAAGTGCAAACTCCAGACCCTGTGCTCACCCAAGAGCCACATCCCTCTCCTCCCGTAGTTGTGCTACCTCTGCATGTAGTCTCTCCATCTCTACTGGAGTCTGGGATGACTGTCCTGTGGTCTCGGCTCGACGGATTCATCTCCTTACACTCTCATAAGCTGCTTGTAGCCTCGCAAAAGGTTTGAGTGACTTTGGCTCCTCCTCCACGATAGGTGGGGGAGCATAATTAGGGTCCATCTCCTCCTTGTTGATGGATGTAGGTACTATCTCTACAACAACTTGATGGTAGAACTCCTACTAGTCTCTCGTTGCTCCTGCAAGTTAGAAACATTACACAATCAATAAACATCATCATAATATATATATATATATATATATATATATATATATATATATATATAAAGAAAAGCATACACACTAAAGCACATGCATAAAATCAAGTATCATCACGTATATCGTCAGTTGACTGAGCAATCTCAATGTCATCCTGTACAGGGGGCATGGAGGCTGTACTAGCCACCCCTCGACTATGAGTACTAGTGCCTACCGCAGCTACTTGTGACCTCATCATATGGATGGGAGTGAAATCTCCCCACCCATGTCAGTCCTCAACTCCTACCTCATCACTCTCACTTATAGGTGGCTCCTCCTCCTCATACTCCTCGTCCTCCTCCTCTCCCTCCTAGCCATCATAATTTGGATCTGCATCCTTATCGTACTCATCATCAATCACATCAGTGAATATATCGGGAACCCTATAGCATGTCTCAGCTCTATCCTCTGGGTAATCTCCCTCATCTGGTAGTGGCTCTGCATCTCCCACTAGCTCTTCCATCAGGAATACTAGTGCTGGTTGAGTCATTGTCCACCACTCCTCATGCTCTCCTGTGGCACCAACGTCATCTATGTCAGAGACTGGCTGCTAGTTGTGATCAGATTCATCAGAGTCACTCTCGACTACATGCTCAAGAGTGAGTTGCATTATATCACCCAGTGTCCAAACACTTCGCGCTGATCTCCTGAAAGAGGATCGTGCCTGGGGTGGTGTCTGCACCTATCCAAACTGCCGCGTGACTTGATCATAGTAGAATGGTCGTACCACATGGTCATGACGACCAACCAAAAATATATCCATCTACATCCTCCTCAACTGTCTAGTATAATCTGGCCATTGCAATGTCAGTTGATAAGGTCTCCAAAGGACCTTATCCTCATCTAGTCGGTCAAATGGTACCCTCCAAAAGTGCAAATCACCATATTTCCATAGTCGTTGCAGAGGATAGTTGAAAGCTCGAGGATACCCTACTGCTATTGCACATGGATAGCTGACTGGTTCTGTCCATGTAATATGCTCAAGGCACCACACTTGTACAAGTGTGCAGTACACCATACTGTCCACCTCTCAGAATACAAATCGTCCAATATCATAATATAGATGTGCTAGGATGCACCATCCCTAGGAATATACTGTTCGCTACTCTGCCATCCCTCGAATCATGTGGACTAGTCCTCCCTCGAGGTGTCTACCCTGGGCATCAAGGATGAGAACTAGTGCTATGGTGTGCATCATAATCTATCGAACCACTGGTGCCCATGAATATAATAACATAGACAAATCAATCCATCCTCTAACCCATGCATTATGCATTGGACCATCTAGACAATACTATAAATCAACCCTCTGCTCATGCAAGGTGCGGTGTCTATGGAAATGTACTCGCTCTCCCTGAATCAACATGTGAAGAATCCAGTGTACATACTCCAAGGTGATCGTCATCTCTGCTGTCGACAGATGAAAAGTGCATGTATTTTTATTTTAATGCTCATAGCGAGCCATCAACATGGCATTGTGGTATCTCATAGGAGGCATAAGATATGCCTAATAGATACCCACAGCCTAAATATTCTCTGTCTCCTTTGCTGAAAATGTTGGAGCTAGATCTCTCAGAAAACTCAATCGTCTCCCTCCTAATCGCTACCATGATCGGGTGGGTACTTATCAAATTTACACAAATATGCTCTAAAACTAATCTAACATCTTTAATTTTTACATTATTCATCATGCAAGTGTGATAAAGTCCATCTAGTGTGCTCTCCTAAAGGCCCTAGACACTTTAGAACCCTTTTGGGACACTTTGCAAAGAAACGGGGCACTTTGCGAAGAAATGTGATTGTTACCTATTTTTAGCTACAATTCAAAACAGGTAGAGCTGAATTGCATTCATCATTAAAAGGTACATATGTAGTTTCAAAATTTTCTTCTAAGTATTCATTGCTATACAAATCTGATTACTTTTGAATTTCCAGTATTATTATGCAAATGTTTGTAAAAGAAAAACTCATAAATTTGCATAAGAAATGATGTTTTATTCATGTTGTAAAAACCAAAGTCCCACACAAGCCGTGGGAGTAGCTTGATTTAATTACTTAATCAAATATTGAATACAAGAAATAAATGTATATCACACAGCTGAAGATAATATAAGAACAAGGAGAGAAGGCGATTCGCCATTGCCTAGAATGACAAATCATTGTTACAGTTGTGTTGATCTTGGTTTAGCTCCAGCTCTAGGTCCAACTCCAGCTCCAAGGTTTACTTGCAAGATTGTTGAAAGATGGTGTTAGAGAAATGAAAAATCACATTCTACCTTATCCCTACATTACCAACAAAAATGTAATTTTCTTCCTATCAGGCATTCATCAGATGATTAAGTCATCAAAAAGGAAAATGTTCAAGGAGCACAAGTTCAATGGAAGCTTTTAGCTTCAATTATTTTGCTAAATTGTTTGTTTAATGTGAAGATACAGGTATAATTAGATCATTTCAACCAACAAATATTGTTATGAGTGGTGAGAAATGTGGCTCCCACAAGGGTTGAGCCCAACTCATAAACAATTACATAAACAACATGTAGAATAAAGTGACCATAGTGAGATTGCTGCTACAAAGCTGATAAAAGTGGGATAAGAAATTTCATATTCAAGAAAGCCATGTTTACATACATGTTCTTATGCTGCCACTGATTTTACATCATGTTTTCATATCATTTTTCAATTGTATCATCATCATTTCTACTGTAAGGAATCAAAAGGGTATATACAATGATGCTACAGTTCATTCATTTTGCCATGAATCAACAACCTGTAGAATATCAGGATTCAGTAAAAAATGCATACACAGTAAGAAGTCATTTAAAGGACAACATTACTATTGGAGGTAAATCAAACCATACCATAAAGGACTATAAATGAAAATTATTTTCCCACAAAAAGAGCAAGGACAACATGGAAAAGAGTTTGCAAAGAATAGATTTATAATGAGTAAACCATGAGAAAATATAGATAATAGGAATATCGTATCCAAGGAGCTATACTTACAGGTTTTGAACAAATCATGAATTTCATAAACATGTCAGCCATGCTAATCTCACGAGAACATCTAATGCAATGATAGTCATACAAAGTAGACAGTATTCAAGGAGTAGCCATAATGGTTCACAACTGTCTAAAAGATTGGCTGTAGTGTAATGTCCCCGTTTTAGCAGTTCACTTTTCAGTGATTGGTAGCCTATTCCCAGTGTGTTGTCGGCAAGTCAGTGGCATAATTAGGGTTTCCAGCTGTTTGATGGGTTCTCTTGAAGATTCAGGGTTTTGCTTGTTGGAGTTTGGATGTTTAGATTTTGGATTCCCTCTGGGTTTTCAGAGAGCTTCGCAGAGGTATGACTTGCAATTGCTTCAGACAACTTTTTCGAACTTACTATTTTTAGTAAGTTATGACGGCTGCATCTCTGAGTTTTGGATTTTGGATTGCAGACTCTTTCTGGGTTTTCAGAAAGCTTCGCAATAGTGTCGCATGCATTGCATTCTGAGCAACTTCTTGAATTTACTATTTTTAGTAAATTCTATTTTTAGCAGTGGTCCAGTCAGCATCAGCTCAGCAGGCTTTCCTCTTCTGGCAGTTCAGTTGGTAATATTGTTTTGGCCTTTTGATGCATTTTCCAGAGAGATAAGTATTTTAATTAAAATAATGTTATATTATAACGTTATAACCCCTTGGTCTAGCTGTATAACTTCATGTTGTCTTAAAAGGGGGACTTTAAGGGTGAGTGCATCATCAGGTGAAAGATTAAATATTTTGAAGGTTCAAAAATTGCTCAAGAGGAAAAGGGACACCAACTTTTGGAGAAATGATAATTTTAAATTAAAGAAAAATTTCCTTCATGAAAAAGGACGCCATTTTGAAGGAAGAATGGGTCAAGTCAAAAACCCTAAAAACATCTTGAAGTTAGGGCACACCTTTTGGAAGCTTCTGGAGGGTCCTCTCAAAATTATAAAAGGGAGCTTTGGGTCCTCATTTTGGCATTTGATGAATTTGCAAAGTTATGCTGCCGGATTGGCTTTGGGATTGCTTCGAGGAATGTAAGCCTCCTAGTTTGGCTCTTCTTCTTGCTTGAAAGACAACAACTAGTTGTAGTTGGTTTCCTTTCATTGTAGTTGGTTCTTCTCACATTCTATAGTTGAGTTATTGTATTTTCTGTCAATTTTAGAGTTGCTGGTTTGTATGGTTGTAAGTTGTTTTTACTCACAACTCAAGAAACAAAAATAATATTGTTCTGGGTACTGTTCCAATCTATTTTCCTATGTAGGGTGACCATATGTGCAAGTTTCCAGAATTTTATTTGAAGTCTATGAATTATCTAAAGTAAATCGCCCTTGCTTGCAGGTGTAGACACACAAAATGTACAAGTTGACATTGCGCATCTAAGTCTGACTACCGACATCATTTCATCCTAAATCATTCTCCGACCTAACCATTTAATTGAATATATTTATTTGATTAAATTCATTTGTTTTCTTCTCTTAATTAAACAAATCATGTGTTTGATTAAGTCTCTTAAATCATTCTCCATCTCTTTTAATTAAATAATTAATTTTATTTAATTAATTAAATCTCTAAAGTCTATCTATTAAATTGAATAAATTAAAATCTTATTTAATTTAATCTTACTTCAATCTCTTTAATTAAATAATCAAAACATGTTTATTTAATTAAACTCATTAAATCATTTCCTCTCTTGTTTGATTTAAATTAATCCAAAAATCTAAGTCAAAACAAGTCAAACTTCCTAATCTTCATTAAATTGATCAAATCTTGATTAAATCTAATCTAATCTTCAAAATCCTCTAGCTTTTCCCACTTGCACAAATAAATCAATTTATTGATTTATTAAATCTTCATTTTCCCTCAACAAAGCATCTTTTGGAGGAATATTCTTCTATTTCAAATTCAAAATTTGAATGGCATGTCCTTCCAACATGTCATTTACTCTCTCTTACAAGTCCTTCCAACAAGGCATTTACTTCTTCTTACATGTCCTTGCCTTGAGCCAAGTGGCATTTAATGCAATTTTCTTTCCCCCTCTTACATGTCTTTTCTCAGAATTCAAATTCAAAAATGCATTTATTGGCACATTTGTCAAAACTTGCTCATTCCTCATCCAATCACATTTGGACAAGTGGAATTTTTCCATTGGCCAAATCTTTGTCCCACATTGCTCTATTTTGGCTTTGTTTCCATTTCAACATTCTATAAATAGAATGCTTCACCATGCATTTTATCATCCACAATTATGCAAAGTTATTATTCACAAATATCTCTCAAATTCCATCCATCTTCTTAACTAGTTTATTGCAGATTTTGGAGCTCATTGAGGGACTTATCAAGTGGATCAATCATCTTCAATCAACATTTGCATTCAAGGAGTTGGGAAAGGGAAAATCTCCACACACTTATTTGCACCAACTCCCCCATGGGATCAAGTGTTTGCATGCTAAATTAGGATTTCATATTTCCATTATGTTCTTCATTGTTTTCTTTGTTCTATTTCCTATTTTTAGCTTTGTGAATGGATTTCATGGGGAATCCTTGTTCATACTTACAAAATAACTCTCTAACATTGTTTGTTGTTGTGTTTTTGTAGGCACTTTGAATAGGGGTTCACATATTGGCGCTAGAGGGAGGGCTGATCGACAGATTCTAACAAGTTTTTAAAATTTTTGCCCTTTTTTACAGTTCTGTTCATAAATCCACGTTTTAGTGCCCGTGATCATTGTTATAGCGCCCTTAATCATTCCTGCAACGCCCATAATCACTGTTATAGGGCCCGTGAACACTCTTTTAGCGCCCTTGATCATTCCTGCAGCGCTCTTGATCATTCCTGCAGTGCCCTTAATCATTCCTGCAGTGCCCTTAATCATTCCTGCATCGCCCATAATCATTCCTGCAGCGCCCATGAGTCAGTTTTAAAATGACCATATCTTGGTCATACGGAGGCCTTTTTTGATGCTTTTTTTTGAAATAGGGTAGAATTTCGTAAGCTATCCAATGGTGTAAGTGTTTCTTAACTATAAATTAGTTAAAATTTTCAAATTTGCATTTAAAGTAAAAACACATGATAACTTGGCTAAATTTTAGGGTGTTTTGGTTAATGATTCTTCTAACCCCTATATCCTTTTGTTTTTTTTGATCACTTTTGCAGGTTGGAAATCGAAATCAAAAGAAAGAGGAGCATGGGGATGATATTTTGTCTAATCAAAGTGTTTTTTAACACTTAAGTGTTTGTTTAACACTTCTTCAAGAATTTGTCATCCTTTTCTTTCTTTAGGACACTAGCTTTCATTTGGGTTTAAAAAAGGATTCTTTTTGTTTATTTCTTGCAAAAGGATTAAAAAGAACCTTAGGATCAACAACTTACTAGATTTCATTTATGGACTAAACAAATGAACAAATGTCTTTTCACTTGTGATTTGGTGCTCTAAAATGAACTCACACATTGCTTTGAGGGTTTAAAAAGAACAAGTGTAACTTTGTTTGTTTGTGAAGGCTTACTTAGATTAAAGCCATTGGAAAAGGACGTATGCGCTTCTCTTGCGCTTTATAGCGATCTTGAGAATCAAAATGTCTTTTCCATGACTTTGGGTTGAGATAAAGCAATCACCTCCACACTTCGATTTGGGCTTAAAATTGAACAAACTATTGTGCGAGTGTGAGTGGGGGCTTTGTTGCGTATATTCTCTCTCCTTATTACCTACAAGGATTGATCGAGTTATGAATATTGTTCTTCATTCGCTTTTGTTTATCCTAGAGGGCCTACCTTGGGGAAAAAGTACTCACCCAAGGGAATGACTCAACTAGTAACACTCTAAAGCCAAGAGTATTTCCAGCCGGGATATAAATGTGGGTATTGGTTAAACGCCATTATCACGCGGTTGGCTCCAACAAGATGGATCTGAAAGGGGACTCTTGTCGTATGGGTCAATCTCCACGAACGGAAAGTCCTTATTAAAACCCTTGTTTAGAAAAGGCCAAAATCCTATCTGTTTGTTGGTGCAAGAATCGTTCTGAAGCCACCCCACAATTTTACGGCTTTTAGTAGAGATGGAAATCATGCCATGGGAGTTTCATGGGTGTTGGTGCTTGGCTGCCCCGTATAAGTGAGTGTCGTGGAGGGGAGCCAGTGGGGTCAAGCATCTAACCATCCGCTAAAGTAGGCGTAGCTGGACTTGTCCAAGTGGGGACTCAACAAACATTGTCTATCACATCCATAGGATTGTACATGCTTTTGGGTTACAAAAACACATGCTTGTTCGTAAACATTGGAAAACAAACACTTAAACATGATCATGCAAATTTCAAACCCCTTTTGATAGAGCAAATACCTTTTGACAAATTTAAGTGTTGTTGCTTGCCCTTGGGATTATGTCCTTAGAGGTTTCTTAGCACTTGAATTTATATCGTCATTTGCTCTAACTAGGGTTAACCTAGGAAATCCCTTTGCCTCAATTTCTTGGAACTCCCACACAACACTTTGTGGGAAGAAAAGGAATTTTGACATAGGACATCTTTAGTTTGAAACATAATCAAGAAAGTGTATTTGGTAAAAAGAAGTCATTAAAAGCAAAGATAAGCAATTGAGCCCCACACATGTCTTTTCAATGATTTCTCGCAAGGTCAAGATACAAAAACCCAAGAAAAAGAAACTTAGCCCAAAACAACATCAACAAAGACTCAAAAGGTTATATGATTTTAGAGAAAAGTTGTTGGCTAATTTCTATAGACATGCTTCAAGAGACAACCCCACTTTATATTCATTTTACTACACACAAAATCCAAGATTGTTTCAAGGGATTGGATACCTTGCTTAGGGCATAACATGTTCTTCAATACCTTGGTCTTGTTAAACAAAAGTCTAAACTAGGGTCATTCTAAGATCAAAACAAACATTCATCCATCAAAAACATCATCAACCATAAACATCTCACCAACATTTTGAGAAAATCTTGACACAACTATGCTAGGCTCCTTTGGTAGACATCAAAACTTTTCAAACATGAGACTTTGAATTCTTCAAACATCAACATCAAACTTGTTCAACTCAAGTGTGTGTGAATGAATCCTTTTGCACATGCTTAGTTGAATTATCACTTTGTTCAAATTAATGGTGGATAGATGCATCCTTCTCCCATCACTAATTTGGATTATCTTTTGGTTAGCTTGTGAGTAGACACATCCTATTCTCACTCCTAAATCAAATTATCCTTTATGAGCATTAGTTATCTTTTTTAGATCATCATCCAAACATCTTGGGGATATCTCTTGCTCAAACATCAACATTCAAAAGATAGAATTCAAAGTCTAAACATCAAACAAACATCAATCAAAGCAAACCCAAAGTACCTAGCATCACATCAAGATTTTCAATACAAATTCAAAACATCCATTCTCATCCATATATCATACACCTTTCATCTTCACATCTTTGATCTTTTACACATCCTAGTTTGCTCTTTTATGGTTCAAACAAGATCACAACACAAGAGGAACATGGAGTTAAATCAAGAAACATCAACCACAAGTGATCTAAGCCAAAACATTCCAGAAATCCAAAACACACCACTTCCAGACCTCACTATCACTACACACGATCCACAAAAAGAGGTCTTGGTGGAAGACATCACACCAACAGAACTAAGTGAGGAAGAAGTTCTTGAGATGCTCAAACAACCAAAACTACAAAAGTTTCTTCGCGCAATGGCTAAAATAAATCCATCAATTCTCAACACTATTGAGGATGAGCTTCTTGTACCAAATGACCAAAACACCCTTCCACAATCGACCACTTCCATTACCACCATAGAACCTACTATCAATGAGGATGATACCCTCTTCAACACGCATCAAAATCCACTTTACAACCCACTTGGATTTATCGATACATCTGAGGTTCCTTACCATACCACCTCATCATTTTCCCTTGACACGCAAGTGTCTAGACCTTTGGTACAAGCAAGCTCATCCGAAATAGAGAGACCTTACGGATTTGTCTCTTCATTTGCACAAGAAAATTTTCCACCATTCAAACCATTCACACCTCCCACCACGTCAACACCATATTTTGGTTTAGGGATCTCCCCTTTACCTAAATTTCCACCTTTCCCTAACATAAATCGCCCCATCCAAATCAATTCATCCAACCAAGGGGGTACATCACATCTTTCAAACACACCATCCACATCAAACCAACGCATGATAGCTAATCAAAATACGGTCTCTCAAAGACCCACTATTTCGCTCATCTCTACCATTCCTACCACTTCACCTAGTCCCACCATTCCTATCACTTCACCCATCCCAAATGCACCTATCACCACATTCACTCCAACCACTACATCCACTATACCTCAAACTTCCACTACCCCCATCACACCCCTTACATCGCAACCTCCCACCACCACCATCGCTCTAAGCGCATCTCAAACTCCCACCACTCCATCCAACACAATTCCGATCCCACCACCACCACCATTGCGACCAAGCCAAGTAAGCCATTACAACGCTGCATTCAAAGCGTACTAAAAATTGCTCCAACAATATCAAACAATTCAGCAAGCGCCTATAGCCACGCATGCTTCTCAAGCTTCATAGCAAAGTCAAGCTCAAACATCGTTGCAACAACAACAAGCACAACAAGTGGCACAAGTCCAAGCTTTGTTGCAACAACAACAACAAGCCGCACAAGCTGCTCAAGCCACACAAGCTGCTCAAGCCGCACAAGCTGCTCAAGCCGCACAAGCGGCACAAGCCGCACAAGCCGCACAAGCCACACAAGCTGCTCAAGCTGCAAAAGATGCCCACAATGCCCAAGCACGAGCGCAAGCACAAGCGCAGTACTTTGCACAACAACAAGCAGCCCAACAACTCGCATATCAACAAGTGTTAGAGCAATACCAAGAGCAACAAGAAGCAGCACAACAAGCCCTAGCTAACCAACAACAGGCATTGTTGGACCAACAACAACAAGCACAACAACAAGCTCTATTAGCGCAACAACAGCAAGATCAACAAGTGTTGTTGAAAGCATACATGGCACAACAAGCAAACATTCCACCCATTCAAACACCCACTCCACCCCCCCAGAACACCTTCATTCCACCTCCTAATCCACAATTGGATGTCACAGCACAAATAAAATTTCTATCACAACAAGTGCTTGACCTTCAATCAGGAAGGACACCAAAACCACAAAAAAACCTATGCCCTTATCCATTTGATAGGAGCGTAGAAATGAAACCATTCCCAAAAGGGTTTGAGATCCCTAAATTTGACAAATATCGCGGAACGGGTAACCCTGAAGATCACATCAGGGAATTCCAAGTACATTGCATGGAGGTGGCTTATGACGAAACGTACTTGATGAGATTATTCCCAAGAAGCTTGGCTGGAAACGCTATTGATTGGTTTTCTTGACTTTCTGGAATCAAAAAATTCCAGGAAATCATAGATGCCTTCATACATAATTATTCCTTCAACACTCCCATGGAGGTTAGCTTACAGGAATTATCAGCTCTCAAACAAGGGAAAAATGAATCATTCGGTGCTTTCTTACAACGATGGCGATCCAAAGCTAATCGAAGCAAGTGGTCCATGCCTGAAGAGCAACAAGTGGGAACTATCATTGCGAATCTTGATGGGCCCTTGGCCTTCCACCTCAAAGTGCAAAACATCACCACTTACGACCAGTTGATCCCTAGGGCGCTCAATATCGAACGAGCCCTTGCCACACAGGGAGAAACTTCATCATATCAAGAAGGCCGCTCATCATCCAGTTATCATGACAAACCACGAACATGGGCAAAGAATCGTAATGTAACCAATGATGGTGTCGTTGACGCCAAAGTTGTCATTAGTGCCCCACGGAAGAACAATCCACCATCCCAACAACAACAACACCAAAATACCAATCAAAGCAATCGACAAGTCAATACTGTGGTCCAACCATCCCATAACCAAAACACAAACAACATTGATAATCAAGGAGGACCACAGCGAAACAAGTTCTTCCCCAAACGAAAATACACACTCCTTGGGGAACCTGCTGAAGCAATCATGAAAAGATTGGTAGATGAAAAATTGATAACGGTCCCTACACATAATAATTATCAAGAACCATCGGTCAAGCCACCATGGTATAATGAGAATTATCTTTGCGACTTCCACAAACTCAAGGGACACACGACAAACAACTGCATGAGGCTCAAAAATCTAATTCAAGACCTCATAGATGACAAAATCATAGATGTGGAAGCACCATCAGGAAACAAAGATCTCAAGATTTACACGAATCCATGCCGAATCATGGCAACAAAGGAAACAAAGATCAAGACAAAGGAAAAGGGGCTTATAAAAATGTCAACCACACATACGAGGGTGTTGTTGCTTGTTTAGACGAGTTTTGTGGAGTCATCACCATCAAAGGGGCCCAAGCCGATTGTGGAGTCACCACAAGAGGTGGAAAGGTTACCATTGCAGCACCATCCCAACCAAGCAGAAATTCCACATCCAATCCAAGGTCTAACCCTAGTGGCTATAATGTCTTGGATCAATTGAAAAGAACCCCTGCACATATCTCCATCATGGAGTTACTCAAAATCTCATCTGCACACAAAAAGATTCTAGAAGAAGCTTTGGCGTCATCTACTGTCCCCGCAGATCTAGATGCAGAACAATTCCAAGCTATGGTCGCAAGTATCACCACACCTAACATTCTTACATTTTCTGAACAAGACTTCCCCACACAACCATCTCACAACCGTGCGCTTCATCTGGAGGTGTACGTAAATAAAAAGAAAGTCAAGAGAGTCTTGGTGGATGGAGGTGCAGGCTTAAATATTTGCTCCTTAAAGCTTCTAAAGAATTTGAACATTTCAGAGGATTCAATTGACAAAGGAAAAGGCATCACAATAAGAGCATACGATGACCAGGAAAGGGTATCCCAAGGCACCATTCAGCTTCCTGTCCAGGTTGGACCCGCCATCATGCAAACCAACTGTCAGGTCTTGGACCTCGATTTACCATACAACATTCTCCTAGGGCGACCATGGATACATGCAATGCAAGCTGTAGCTTCAACCTTTCATCAATGTGTGAAATTCACACATGAAGGTCAAGAGGTTACTATCCATGGAGATCCTGAGCCATTTTCCTACTGCAAAAATCTAGAGGCAAAATACTACAAGATCCCGCAAGTACCCAAGAACGATGAAGGCCCATCAACACCTTACGTGGATCCCGCCACTCTCACTTCTGTGACAGAGACACCCTCCACCCCCGCCATCCCCGCCTTTTCTGATATCAAAGTCATAATACAAGATGATGGTTGTGGAAACTATTCAATGCCTAAGAATGCTTTTGTAGTAGGAGAGCTACCACAATCTCCTAGATCAAGAGGACGACCACAATCACAAGAAGCTTCAACATCTCAAGGCTCCTATGAACGAAACCCTACCTTCACAAGTGCAGGAGATCTTGGTCAGGAAACATTAGAGGGGGACCTATCTCATCTCCTCTATCGAGATGATATACCGCAGTTGAATTGCCTATGGATGAACGAAACAAAGGTATGAAGATGATGCTCTTGATGGGCTATAACCGGAACCAAGGGTTAGGCCAAGATAATAACGGGCGTGTAATACCCATTATACCTGAGAAGCAAATAAAAAATCTTGGCATTGGTCATCCTACTCCTAAGGTAACTGTACTTGGTCGAGGTGCCCAGGATAGACGGAACCGAACGCCTCCTCAGGAATCTGTAGCTACTCCAAAATCCTCCATGACTTTAGGAATGCCCACTGATTTAACTGAGTCACCAGAAATAGGATTACCTTTGTTGTTTGAGGATACTAATGTCCTTATGATTAGCACCTTGTCTTATGAGTCTGAAAACCAAAGCAATGAAATCCGATTAGTCTATCCCCAACTGATTGATTACGACCAACGAGGACCACCAATTCTTGACATGTTTGAAAACGATGAGGCGCTCTCAGAATTCATGGGACTTAGGGATGACATTCCATGTGGGGATCATAAGGCAGGTTTTATCATAGAGCTGGATACACATGCATACTATGGAGAAACGATTGAATCCCTCAGTCGCAAAAATAAAAAATTGAGAATAATCTCCAAGTCCTTGAGTGAAAACCACCTTGTGGCACTCTCCGACTCTAAAAAAGTAAAAAGAAAGGACGCATCCAATGGTGAAAACCTCTCTGAGGCGCCTGAGGATGGGGGATTCAATCTTCCTCTTACAGCTATACACCAAGAAAAGTCAGCTATGCTAGCAGAAAAGTGCAACCCCATCAATCTGGGAACACAAGAAACTCCTCATATTACATTCTACGCTGAGTCATTATTATGCAAAGAACAGGAGGAGTTGGCTACCTTCTTAAAGGAGAGGAAGATAAACTTTGCATGGACCTATGCTGATATGCCAGGATTGGATCCAGAGGTAGTGGTTCATCACTTGGCAGTCTATCCTGAAGCTAAACCTGTAAAACAGAAGTTGAGAAAGATGCACCCACAGATTGCTCTATTAGTCAAGATGGAACTCCAGAAACTACTAGATGCGGGATTCATACGAACGATCGCCTACCCTGAGTGGGTCTCCAATCTAGTACCGGTTTCAAAACCAACTGGGGGCATAAGAATCTGTACGGACTTTAGGGACTTGAACAAGGCTTGCCCAAAAGATGATTTTCCATTGCCTAACATTGATATGATTGTAGACATGACCGCGGGGCATGAGATGCTTTCCTTGATGGATGGATTTTCAGGCTATAATCAGATAAGAATTGCAGAGGAAGACCAACATAAAACATCTTTCACTTGTCCTTGGGGCACATACTGCTGGAACGTAATGCCATTCGGCTTAAAGAACGCCGGGGCCACATACCAAAGGGCCATGACACTAATATTCCATGACATGATCCACAAAAAAGTTGAGGACTATGTTGATGACATCCTGGGAAAATCCAAAAAGAGGAAGGATCATATATCGGTCTTGAGTGCTATCTTTGACAGACTAGAAGAATACAAGGTTCGTTTGAATCCCAAGAAGTGTGTCTTTGGCGTACAATCAGGAAAGTTGTTGGGCTACATAGTGTCAATGAGAGGCATTGAGATTGATCTAGCAAAGGTGAAAGCAATACTTGAAATGGAAGCTCCTAGGACATTGAAACAACTGAGAGGTCTCCAAGGCAGGCTTCAGTCAATTCGCAGGTTCATAGCACAATTAGCAGACAAACAAATCCCTTACTCTCACTTACTCCACAAGGGGGTAACGTACAAATGGGATGAAAAATGTGAACAAGCCTTCAACAAAATCAAGGAATATCTGTTAACACCTCCAGTACTAAGGCCTCCAATTCAGAACAAACCATTGATCCTTTATATCTCAGCAACTGCAGCAGCCCTTGGTGCTCTCCTAGCACAACATGATGAAAATGGAATAGAAAGAGCCATCTACTACATCAGCCGTACAATGGTGGGCCATGAGTTAAACTATACATTCATTGAAAAAGCTTGCCTAGCAGTGGTGTTTGCATCCCAAAAATTCAGACACTACATGTTGGCACACAAGATCAAACTCATAGCTAAAATTGATCCCTTAAAGTATCTTCTTTCAAAGGCAATGCTTACAGGAAGAATGGCTAAGTGGGTAATGATATTATCAGAATATGACATTGCGTATGTGGAGATGCACCTATCTATGCGGAGAACCCACTTGTTTCAGAATTTCCAGATGAATCCATTTTCAACATTGACATAACTACTCATTGGAAACTATACTTTGATGGCTCCTACACACAACATGGGTCAGGAGTTGGTATCTTCTTCATCACTCCACAAGGGGATTGTATACCAAGATCATACAAACTAGCATTCCCTTGTACCAACAACATTGCAGAATACGAGGCTTTAACTATAGGTCTCAGGATAGCAGTATAGTGGAACATTATGACATTGAAGGTATATGGAGATTCACAGCTTATCATAAATCAAGTAAACAATGAGTACCAAACAAAGGATGATAAGCTAACTCCATACAAAAGGCTGGTGGAAAATCTTAAGGAATCTTTTGTTGACATCACATTCGAGCAAGTACCAAGAACCAACAACAGAGCAGCAAACGCAATGGAAACTATTGGATCACTCTTAGAGATCCCTCAAAATGTTCCGAAATATGACTTCTTAGTAGAGCAGCTTCTCATACTAGCATTCAAGGTACCAGAGTCAGAATTTGTGGGAAAAATCGTTGGTCCAAACGATCAGTGGTACCAAGACATTTACACATACCTTAGGATAGGTATCATTCCCGTCGATTTGCGTTCAAGCCTTAGACGAACCTTTATCAAGAAAGCATCTCGTTTTGTCATTTTAGGAGAAACCCTATATTGCAGAAGCATAGAAGGAACCTTACTAAGATGTCTTAACCCTGAGGAGGCTTCGATTGCCCTAACTGAGGTACACAATGGCATCTGTGGTTCTCATTCGAGTGGCATGACCTTGGCTAAGAAATTGCTGAGGAGTGGGTATTACTGGCCTACCATGGACAGAGAGGCACATGAATACGTCAAGAAGTGTCTACAATGTCAGCAACACGGGGACCTCATCCATGCTCCAACTCAAGAGCTTCATCCAATCGTCACACCATGGCCCTTTTCACAATGGGGACTCGATCTCATTGGGAAAATCACACCCACCTCATCCAACGGCCACAAATTCATTATAACTGCAACTAAGTACTTCACCAAGTGGGTTGAAGCCATAACTATGACCTATATAACAAGAAAGTAGATCTCAAAGTTCATCCTGAACTATCTCATATGTCGCTATGGTGTTCCACAAGCCATTATCTCAGATAATGGGACACCATTCAAAAATCAGGAAGTCCGTGACCTATGTGATAAATTCAAAATCCAACATCGCTTTTCCACCCCGTACTATCCCCAAGGCAATGGCCAAGCAGAAGCTACAAATAAAACCATCCTCAAAATCCTTAAGAAAATAGTCAATGACACAGGTCGTGACTAGCACTTGCAGCTTAATCCCGCCCTTTGGGCTTACCGAACTAGCATCCACACACCCACTGGTGCCACACCATTTTCCTTAGTCTACGGATCAGAGGCCATCTTGCCCATTGAGATCGAGCTACCATCCCTCAGAGTATCATTGCAAAACCTCATCACGGATGAGGAGTATCGAGTTTCAAGACTGAATGAGCTGGAACTATTGGATGAGCGACGTCTGGACGCTTTAAACCATCTGTAAGTGTATCAGAATAGACTCAAAAGGAGCTAGAACAAGAAAATCAGAAGCAGAACTTTCCAGGTTGGAGAATTGGTGCTAAAAGAGAATCAGAAGAATGTCTTGAACCCAAATGGCAAGGGCAAGTTTGAACCCAACTGGCTGGAACCCTTTGTCATCACAGCAAGCTACAAATCAAGGGCATATCAGTTATCAACACCCGAAGGGGAACCCCTACAGGAGCCAATGAATAGCTCCCATCTCAAAAATTTTTATGCCTAAATCTTTCAAGGTATAGAACCAAAAAATCCAAAAAATCATAAAAAGTCCTGAAAAAATGGTTACTTCGGCGAAAACCTGGCAAACAGGCGTCTTGGTGACAACAAAATAAAAATAAAAATCAAGAAAACAGTAAAGAGAAAAAATCGTCCTCTAGTGAAAACCACTTCGGTGGCACTTTGGGCAAGTACCTTGGTGAAAACCTGGCAAACAGGCACCTTGTGTAAATAAGCACTCTCCATCCATCTTGGTCTCTGTGACTTGCTTTGCATCATTCACTCACCCATTGCATATCATCGCATTTCACCCTTCCATCCGCATCTGCACCATAGCTTGGCCTTGCGCGTTTGTGTCATGATTCTTCCTAGAGCTACTTGGCCCACTTAAAAGGTCAGTTTGTCCTGCCTATATCGGAGTAGTCTATCACCTCACGCTGGGGGCACGTTCTCATCGAATCGGATTCGTGTATGATCTTAAGGTCCAGAAAATCAAAAAATCCAAAAAACATCAGAAAATCAAAAAATCCAAAAAACATCAGAAAATCAGAAAATCTAAAAACATTCAAAACATATCAAAATCCAAAAACAAGTCAAAAAGTCAGTCAAAAAGTCAAAAAAATAGAGTAGTAGCAGCCGAACTCACGTCGTCGGAAGCGGAGCGTAGGCAAAGGTTGATGCTGATTATCGAGACGGTAGATTGATCCTTTGGGAATTATGTATGGCGACATTTCATCATGTATATCTTCATCATGTCGGTCAAGTCATGTGATCGAACTCACGTGGTCTGCTAGCATTATATAGCGTGAAACTTAAAGGCTCCATGTTGATCGGCCAGAATTTCGACGGTCTTTAGGTTAGTCTCTTGGTCAAAATATCAGAAAATCTCAAAACATTGGAAAATTGAAAATCAAAACATTTGAAAATCTAAAAAAAAATACCAAAAACAGCCTCAAAACATGGCAAAACTCAAAAAACATCAAAATATTTGAAAAAAAAAAATCCATCAGCCTCATCTCACTTACACTCGCAATAATCAATCATCCATAATAAATCTCATCACCCTCAACATTTGGTAAAACAGTCGAAAACAAGTCTAGCAGTCAAATGTGAAAACCTAAACTGTCAAAATCTCAAGTATAGGTCAGTCAGCAAGCAAGTTGGTCAACTCTTTTCTTATCAATGGCATATAAATCATAAATGAATTTCATCATCATTTGATAAAAGCATGTCCTAGGATCCGTTCCAACAATGGGCACTTTTATCAAACCAACCACTTTGGGTAAATGAAACGATGTGTCATTAACATGTCCTAGGATCCGTTCCGACAATGGACATTATCTTTTGGCAATAAGTTTCGGCTCCCATCTTTTGAAACATCGTTTCTCTCGGCTAACGGTACGAAGAACATTAGTTTGTTTTCTCACTTACTTTATCTTGTTTCATTTATTTCATTGTGCTCATTCCAAGGACTTCTCGATGATGTCCGAACGAAGGATTTAGAGAGATAGGAATGGGGCAACAATCATTATCTTTTGTCTGTTGTGCTTGTTGGATATCTTTGTAATATAACCTTGTTCATGCATTCTTTTTTTTAGTCTGTAGCGAGGGTGTTTTAAGTTTCTTGTTGACCACATTGAAAGGCTCACCTTCCTATGTTTTGGTTCGAGATATTTGAAATATTTGAACTATTTTTTGGACAGGGTTCTGTATGTCAGGTGTGAACAAGAATACTCCTATCCGATTTGTCAAGTCAAAGTCCATCACACTAGGTACAACGCCATACTGGTTCTTGATACCTTGATGCATCGTACTGCGTGTATTATCAAACATAAGGAAATTTGCCCTTTGAAAATCCCAACTCCACGGAAAGTAGTCATCATCATTTGCATGATCATCTCATTCTTTCATTCTTCTATCACATTCTTCTATCTTTACTAACATTTCTATCCCAGTTGGTACATGAAGCTACCCACAACTAATGAATGTCCATTCATCTACATCAACCACTCATTTCGCATTTTATCGCGATTTTGATTGGCAATTGGCATTCCCATTCAACATCTCGAGGGGGCAATATACCAGTGCAATTCTTCTCACTGGGGCAATAGTGGGGCATCCGAAAAATTAGATTTTTTTATATTTTGATCATGACAAGATCATTCTTTGAATCAATGCAACAAGTACATTGCTTCAAAGAGGGGAAAAATGTAGACACGCAAAATGTACAAGTTGACATTGCGCATCTAAGTCTGACTACTGACATCATTTCATCCTAAATCATTCCCTGACCTAACCATTTAATTGAATATATTTATTTGATTAAATTCATTTGTTTTCTTCTCTTAATTAAACAAATCATGTGTTTGATTAAGTCTCTTAAATCATTCTCCATCTCTTTTAATTAAATAATTAATTTTATTTAATTAATTAAATCTCTAAAGTCTATCTATTAAATTGAATAAATTAAAATCTTATTTAATTTAATCTTACTTCAATCTCTTTAATTAAATAATCAAAACATGTTTATTTAATTAAACTCATTAAATCATTTCCTCTCTTGTTTGATTTAAATTAATCCAAAAATCTAAGTCAAAACAAGTCAAACTTCCTAATCTTCATTAAATTGATCAAATCTTGATTAAATCTAATCTAATCTTCAAAATCCTCTAGCTTTTCCCACTTGCACAAATAAATCAATTTATTGATTTATTAAATCTTCATTTTCCCTCAACAAAGCATCTTTTGGAGGAATATTCTTCTATTTCAAATTCAAAATTTGAATGGCATGTCCTTCCAACATGTCATTTACTCTCTCTTACAAGTCCTTCCAACAAGGCATTTACTTCTTCTTACATGTCCTTGCCTTGAGCCAAGTGGCATTTAATGCAATTTTCTTTCCCCCTCTTACATGTCTTTTCTCAGAATTCAAATTCAAAAAATGCATTTATTGGCACATTTGTCAAAACTTGCTCATTCCTCATCCAATCACATTTGGACAAGTGGAATTTTTCCATTGGCCAAATCTTTGTCCCACATTGCTCTATTTTGGCTTTGTTTCCATTTCAACATTCTATAAATAAAATGCTTCACCATGCATTTTATCATCCACAATTATGCAAAGTTATTATTCACAAATATCTCTCAAATTCCATCCATCTTCTTAACTAGTTTATTGCAGATTTTGGAGCTCATTGAGGGACTTATCAAGTGGATCAATCATCTTCAATCAACATTTTCATTCAAGGAGTTGGGAAAGGGAAAATCTCCACACACCTATTTGCACCAACTCCCCCATGGGATCAAGTGTTTGCATGCTAAATTAGGATTTCATATTTCCATTATGTTCTTCATTGTTTTCTTTGTTATATTTCCTATTTTTAGCTTTGTGAATGGATTTCATGGGGAATCCTTGTTCATGCTTACAAAATAACTCTCTAACATTGTTTGTTGTTGTGTTTTTGTAGGCACTTCAAATTAGGGGTTCACAGCAGGCAATTTCACTTTGTTAGTGCTTTGGAAGTCGTGCAAAATAAATAGGGGTCTTTGTGAGAATTTTTTGTGATCCATCTTCATTGTCATCATCATTAGAATGTTTTGCAACTGATTTCAAGTTAAATGAGTGAGTATTGAGAGAGATATGAGCATTTAAGTGAGTTTTGGAGTTGCTAATTTCACCATTTTAACTGCAGATCTGTTATATCAGACTTAGTAAAATTATTAATAGGGCTGGGATTGTTCGTCTTAGTCATATTAATCATTCTGGAGTAGCTCTACATTTCAGCAGTTTGATTATCACTATAATCCATCATGCTTGCAGGAGATATATTATATTGTAAGGCTGTTAGTAGTACTAACCAGCCAATATTCACATTTGTAAGCTCTTTATTATATTTCCCACATTTCGTGGAAGAGACTGATCCTTGCTTAGTCTATTGTATTTAATTTTTAGTTGCTCTATCATATGATAGCACCTATTCATCTTGGATAGGAGTGCACATACTTGGCGTTGAGCTCCATTTCCAGTATTGTATTTCATGTAATTGCTCCACCATATGGTAGCCTCATTTCCATACTGGAATTGGGTAGCACATACTTGGTGTTGAGTTGCTTTCAACATATTAGATGATAGGGATCCTCTGACCACATGCTCGTCGTTCGCCGACGCATTTCTTGGTTAGAGTTCTTGTATCAACATTTCCATTAAGATCCTCTGACCATATGCTTGCCATCACTTGGTGCCATTCTTGGTTAGAGTTACTTCCAGTTGCAGTTCTGATTAATATACTGACAATCCTCTTGCCATATGACAGTCTCTCTCTTGTTGAGATTGAGTGCGCATTCTTGGCAAAGAGTTATATTGTAACTACTGGTTTGATTTATCTAACCCTAACGGGTGTGTTGCATTTCTGATTGTAATTTGAAAATTTAAAAAATTTGGCTCAAAATATTTCATGTAGAGATACATTTTAGAATCAAGTTTGCAGAAACAAGGAACATTGTATGTAATGGTACATTTTAAGGATACAAAAACCAGTAAGAAAGAGCAAGAATCTCCTATCAATTTAAATGTATAATGCTGATACATAGTTAATAAAAGTATAATATGATAATATTCTATTCCACAGATAAGATGCAACACAACAAAAGCTTCATCATGGTTTTAGTACAACTTTTTCTGATTGTTTCTTTCATAATGTGAAATCATACCATTAAGGACAATGAGTATCCATTAGTTCATGATAAATGGAAAGAGTTGAAAGTTTTTAGAACTGTACAATGATCATGGGAAAAGTGAACAAAAAGGGACAAACATATTCATGACAAGCTGTAATGAAAAAGCTCGAGCTTGTACAAGGTAACTAAAGAACCCAGAGCTTCGCGGGCCTTACAAATAAAGTAAGAGTGTTTTATCAATAAAGAAAGATGGAGGTCAAGCTTCAAAACCCACAGTTCTTCTTTGAGTTTCTCTTCTTATAAAGGACAAATACGCAGGCAAAAGAAGGAAGCCCGCGACCTGCATGAAGGACAGAGATTGAAGATTCATTTGAATAAGACATCATTTAATTCTTAAGAGTTTGCATTGTACAATGAAGCATTAAGTTAGGGTTTCATTGTCAAGACCATCGAAGGTTCTGTAAACATAGTGCAGCCGTCGATATTCCTAGAGAATCATGAGAAACATGGAGAAAAGTAAGATGCATATAGTATAAGAAGGTCATGAGTTTTAGAACCCTAACATGGCCTGAGAAGAATGATAAATACAGAAGCTCTAATACAACCGCGACCATGAAGAATAAAAGGGCTTCAAAAATTACAAAAAAATGACAACTAGAGTGCTAAGAATTCTTTATTTTATAGAAATAATCAAGCTTTTGAAGCCATTGTACACAAAATACATGGGGAAAATAATTTCATTCATTGTTTTTTCATTCAAAAGGGCTCAAATTCAACATTTTATCACCAAAAAGTAAACAGGAGATGCAAAGTTAAGGCTTACCTTAGTTGTCTATGGAGAGAATATATTCAAAGCCCTATTTAGTTCCTCTGAAAGTTCAAACCAGAAGCTCCATTGGCGGCAGCATGGCAGTGCGTCAAGCAAGGTGAAGTTTCCAGAATGCCAAAACAAAAGTGCAAAGTGAAGAGTGAAGAAGTAGATTTAGGGTTCGATGCTTTTGCTCACGTGCCCTAAGTCGAAATGGTATTTTTGATCATTGTTTAAAAAAAACAAAATCATTTCATGTTACAAATAATGTATGTGGGGCCGTGCGGTTTTAAGTCTGACTTTCAAAGTTTTCTTTTGATTTTGAAAGGTTGAGTTCATCTTCACTTATGCTTATTGCATGGAGGTCAAGAATAGAAAATATCAATTAAATATTAAAGGTAATGTTATTATTACTTTAATATTTAAACATGTAATAAAAGGTGAAGTTAACAGATATTAAATATGAAAATAATCATTAAATGATTATATTTAATATTTAATTAAAAGATTGCCTTTTTAAACCCATGCAAGAAATATGAGTGAAAGCCAACTGAAGGTCCAATCATGCAAATTATGGAGATTCATGAGAGATTACCTCAATTTCATGCCAATTCATAGGATATTTTGATCATGCACATTGAGGAGAGGAGTTTGCAACTGTTTAACTTCAATTTGCTTCAATTCTGACTCTCGTTTTATGGGTTTTATCCTTTGCTCGTGAGGAGATATTTTGGGATGGATTTTACATGTTCAGTGAACTTTCAGTTCCACCTTTTGGAACAGATTGCATGTCTTCATTTTATATATTAGATTTTTTTAATCTTTTTCCTTGGTTCTTGACTTTTCCTCTCTTGATTTTGAGACAAAAGAGATTTGTAACTCAGTTTTTATGATAGTTTAATATATGGTAGCAAAGCTTGAGATTCCTTTTGTTTTCATTTAGAATCTATTAAGTTTTCCTCTCACAGAATTATATAAATTGTCTTTGTGAATGATTTGATGAAATTATTGTGTTTTAGTCATCAGAACCTTTAGTTTTGTCTCGTTCATAACTATACATCATATCACAGGTCTTAGGTTGTGCTTACATTCAATTTGTTCTTCAAGTTGTGAGAATTTATTTTCCTTTTGAAAAGACAAACTATTTGGCCTTCTTTGGAAACATTTTTGTGATCAACTTCTGAACTGTGGAAATAATTTTCCAGAAAATAGTTGTGAATCAGTTTGTAGTTTAGCCATCATTATCGTTTAGGTGCATCACCATAGTTTAAAATTCAGTTTACACATTCAATTAAAGCCTTTTTCCCTTTTCCATCCAAGTCAAAGTTAGTCATTAGAAAATCATAAAGGAATCCAACCTATAACCCGGAGGTCTACTTTCATCGTAGGGTAACCACAACTTGAAAGTATTCCCATGTTTCATAGGATTGCAAAGCATCTCCGCTTTCGCACATGGGTGCACTCCTATTGATAACAGTTTTTGGCACGCCCGGTGGGACTTTGAAGTTTACTTCAGAGAAATAATTCAAAGTTTTCAAGCTGTTGTTTTGGCATATACAACAACATTTTTTACCTTTCAGAGGTTACAATTTATACCTGTGACTCCGAGCACAATCCACTGGAGTCAGTAGATGAAGTGCTGGTATGTTCATATTTGAAAAAGAAGTCTTATTCACTTTGATTTAAAGAATATTTTCAAGTTTGAAATGATTTAACATGACAAGTTTTTATGAAAATAACATGTTTTAACATCTGTTTCATGAAAATCCTGCCTACCCACATCCTTATCAGCCATATCAGGCTAGTCATGCTGCTGGTTTTATCCCAAACAACCACACACAAATAGTATATTAGCATGCTCAACATGCTTACCTCCCACCCACCCCTGCTCAACCTTCATATCAACATTCATATGTCCAAAATCAACTCCAAGAGGTTGATGATATGAAGAATAACATGAATAACATGAAGGCCATATTGTTAGAATTCATAAAGCAGATAGAAGAGATCAAGAGGCAACAAGAGTATGATCAACAACAAGAAGAGATGGCCTATCAGGCCTATCTCTATGAGCAAGACTTGCTGATGCAGAGGAGACAGTATGAAGATCTTGCTACAAAAGAGGAGAAAATTAAAATGTTGGTTACCCAAGCTCCAAGGATGGAAGCCCAGTCAGTTTCTTGCATAAAACATCAGCCAACAGAGGAAGAGGTTTCCAAGGTTTCTACACAATCTCCAAGTAAGTTTTCTAGATTTGACATTCCAAGTTATAGGGGTAATAGTCAATCCAATGTTAAAGATCAGCCCCTACAGGAGCTCATGAATGAACAAAATCTGTCAAATCAATCCATTAACCCTCAGTTTCAAACATGTCAAGAGCCTGAACTAAGTAATCAAAGTACTGAATAGTTATGGCGGCCTTCTTAGACCAAACATCCTGACTATAAAATGCTAAACCTTAGTAAGAATATTCCTTGTGTATTAATTCAAGATCAAAAAGAGGAAAAAGATGTAGAATCTAACTTGATCAAGGTTCCAAGTTGGAGGAATGAAAAATGGGAGTAGGAAGTTGTTGTTGTTTGTACTATGTCCCTAGCTCAAAATAACAATAACACATGTGAAGACGATGTTGGATCAAATTCACTACTGAACCCCTTAGATTTTGATTCATTTAAATTTTTTTCTAATGCTGTTTATAAGATGGCTAAAAGAAGAATGTAGGAATTACCAGTTAATGATCTTCACTTACAGATAAAGGATGCCCAAGTTTCACGGGAGAAGGAACCACATAAAGAAGAACAAATGGTTTATTTGTTTGACCAACTACCTGGTTTTATTGAGCAATCTGAAGAGAGCATGCAGGTACCTGATTTACGAATTGATTTGGAACAAACAAAAGATATTGCAGAATATGATGCACTATTGGATCAAGATGAGATTCAAGCCTCAATCCATATAAGACAACAAAAGGTTAGTCCTATTTTGGAGGTTGATGAAAATGATCTGCATGAAGTTTATGAAGAAAGTGGTTCTCATATTTTTCTGACTTATTTGATGAACTTCCCCAATTTGTTGATGAAAATGAGGATCTCACATGCATGATAGCATCTATACCTGGTATGGAACAACTAAATGATATAACTCATCTGGATTTAGTGAAAAGTTATGAGTTAGATGAGAACATGTTTTCAAGCATCATAGAGGTTTTTTGTTCTAACATAGATGATAAGCTAGTATCATATGAAAGAGAAGCATGTGACTAGCCCATTCAAGTCAGGGATGCTATTGAAAAAGTTGTAGAAGATAATGCCTTGCAGCCTATGAACTTATTTGATGAGCTGCCCCACTTTGTTGAGGAGGAGTTGTATTCTATCATGGACGAAGAACATAAGGAAAAACAATTTGAGGGCTTGTTTTTAGTAATCCAACAGGGATATCAGCTCCTTAGTCAAGAAGATCCAACCATTGAAAACAATAATGGTTTCTTTTTAGAGATTAATATAGATGATGCAAAGAAACAAGATCCCCTTTTCATTAAAGAGTTGAAAGAAATAATAGTTGATCCTCCTATAAATAATAATAGACAAATCTTTCAAGAAGATCAATTTGTAGCAACCAATGAACAACCTGCATATTACTTCCAATCAACAACTTTTCAAGGAAAGGATGAAATCTTCAAAAATCAACAAAAGGACAACTCAACTTCATTTAATTTTCTTTAAAATCATGAACAAAAGACTGAGGAAATAGAGCATCAACATGAGGCTAAAAATTATAAATTGGGTGTTAGCACAAGGGGATGTCCTATCAGACACTTAGCACAGTTGGGGGGAAACCAAGAAGAGTTCTAGTTGAAGTATCTGCTTGGGAACACAAGATTAAGCATCAAAAGGCATCAATGCAGGTTGCTCAACCTATTCAAAATAGTTGCGTGCATCTCTTGTATAAAGCAGAAAGGGAGGTGGTTTTCATGATTGAAAAAGTGTTTTTTTTTAGCACACCACATTTACTTTTCTTCCATCACTGTTTGACAATTTGCAAGCAAGTAGCACGACTTAAGTTGATGAGAAAAGGGAGTTTTTTCAACCAACTAGTGAATGGTTATGTTTAAGCACTAACAGTGTTGGTTAGTGTAGGGTAGGATAGTTTTCAGCTAATAATTTCCCCATGACACATTTCATTTCACTACTGTTTGCTTTCAATAAGTGCAAATGCTGCACAGTTTTCTGACTCTGTCTTAAATAGAGTCATGATAGTTTCTTTCAGTTTTGTTTGCTGCTAAGTCACGAAATTATCTAAGTCAAAAGAGACGAAAGGAATTGACTCCATACCCAATAAATAAACTACATAATTGGTCTATGGTGCTTAGCAGGAAAACACTTCGCAGAGGTCGCCAAATTGTTACCTATTTTTAGCTATAGCTCAAAATAGGTAGAGCTGAATTGCATTCGTCATTAAAAGGTACATATGTAGTTTCAAAATTTTCTACTAAGTATTCATTATTGTAGAAATTTTATTACTTTTGAATTTTGAACATTATTATGCAAATATTTGTAACAAAAAAACTCATAAATTTTCATAAGAAATGTTGTTTTATTCATATTGTAAAAACCAAAGTCCCACACAAGCCATGGAATTAGCTTGATTTGATTACTTAATCAAATATTGAATACAATAAATAATTGTATATCACACAACTGAAGATAATATAAGAACAAGGAGAGAAGGTGATTCGCCATTTCCTAGAATGACAAATCATTGTTACAGTTGTGTTGATCTTGGTTCAACTCTAGCTCTAGGTCCAACTCCAGCTCCAAGGTTTACCTGCAAGATTGTTGAAAGGTGGTGTTAGAGAAATGAAAAATAACATTTTACCTTATCCCTACATTACCAACAAAAATGTAATCTTCTTCCTATAAGGCATTCATCAGATGATTAAGTCATCAAAAAGGTAGATGTTCAGGGAGCACAAGTTCAATGGAAGCTTTCAGCTTCAATTATTTTGCTAACTTTTTTGTTTAATGTGAAGATACAGGTATAATCAGATCATTTCAACCAACATATATTGTTATGAGTGGTGAGAAATGTGGCTTCCACAAGGGTTGATCCCAACTCATAAACAATGACATAAACATGTAGAATAAAGTGACCGCAGTGAGACTGTTGCTACAAAGCTGATAAAAGTGGGATAAGAAATCACATATTCAAGAAAGCCATGTTTGCATACATGTTCTTATGCTACCACTGATTTTACATCATGTTTTCATATCATTTTTCAATTGTATCATCATCATTTTTGCTGTAAGGAATCAAAAGGATATATACAATGATGCTATAGTTCATTCATTCTGCCATGAATCAACAACTTGTAGAATATCAAGATTCAGTCAAAAATACATACATGGTAAGAAAGTCATTTAAAGGACAATATTACTATTGGAGGGCAGTCAAACCATACCATAAAGGACTATAAATGAAAATGATTTTCCCACAAATAGAGAAAGGATAACATGGAAAAGAGTTTGCAAATAATAGATTTATAATGAGTAAACCATGAGCAAATACAAATCATAGGAATATCGTATCCAAGGAGCTATACTTACAAGTTTTGAACAAATCACGAATTTCATAAACATGTCAGCCATGCTAATCTCACGAGAACATTTAATACAATGACAGTCATACAAAGTAGACAGTATTCAAGGAGTAGCCATAATGCTTCACAACTGTCTGAAAGATTGGCTGTAGACATACGTTTTAGAATCAAGTTTGCAGAAACAAGGCACATTGTATGTAATGGTACATTTTAAGGATACAAAAACCAGTAAGAAAGAGCAAGAATCTCCTATCAATTTAAATGTATAATGCTGCTACACAGTCAATAAAAGTATAATGTGATAGCGTTCTATTCCACAGATAAGATGCAACACAACAAAATCTTCATCATGGTTTCGGTACAACTTTTTTCTGATTGTTTCTTTCATAATGTGAAATCATACCATTAAGGAAAATGAGTATCCATTAGTTCATTACAAATGGAAAGAGCTGAAAGTTTTCAGAACTGTACAATGATCATGGGAAAAGTGAACAAAAAGGGACAAACATATTCATGACAAGCTGTAATGAAAAAGTTTGAGCTTGTATAGGGTATTGGAAGAACCCAAAGCCTCATGGGCCTTACAAATAAAGCAAGAGTGTTTTATCAATAAAGAAAGATGGAGGTCAAGCTTCAAAACCCACAGTTCTTTGAGTTTCTCTTCTTATAAAGGATAAATACTAAGGAAAAAGAAGGAAGCCTGCGACCTACTTAAAGGACACAGACTGTAGATTCGTTTGAATAAGAAATCATTTAATTCTTAAGAGTTTGCATTGTAAAATGAAGTATTAAGTTAGGGTTTCACTGTCAAGACCCTCAGTGGTTCTGTAAATAGAGTGCAGTCGTCGATATTCCTAGAGAATCATGAGAAACATGGAGAAAATTAAGATGCATACAGTATAAGAAGGCCACGAGTTTTAGAACCCTAACATGGCCTGAGAAGAATGATAAACCTAGAAGCTCTAATATAGCCATGGCCATGAAGAATAAAAGTACTTTAGAAATTATAAAAAATGACAACTAGAGTGCTAATAATTCTTTATTTTATAGAAATAATCGAGATTTTGAAGCCATTGTACACAAAATACATGGGGAAAACAATTTCATTCATTGTTTTTGCATTCACAAGGGCTTGAATTCAACATTTTATCACCAGAAAGTAAACAGGAGATGCAAAGTTAATGCTTACCTTAGTTGTCTATGGAGAGAATATATTCAAAGTCATGTTCAATTCCTCTGAAAATTCAAACCAGAAGCTCCATTGGTGGCAGCATTGCGGCACATCAAGCAAGGTGAAGTTTCCAGAATGCCAAAACAAAAATGCAAAGTGAAGAGTGAAGAAGTAGATTTAGGGTTCAATGCTTCTGCTCACTTGCCCTAAGTCAAAATGGGATTTTTGATCATTGTTTAAAAAAAACAAAATCATTTCATGTTACAAATAATGTATGAGGGGTCATGAGGTTTTAAGTCTGACTTTCAAAGTTTTCTTTTGATTTTGAAAGGTTGAGTTCATCTTCACTTATGCTTATTGCATGGAGTTGAAGAATATCAAATATCAATTAAATATTAAAGGTAATGTTATTATTACTTTAATATTTAAACATGTAATAAAAGATAAAGTTAACAGATATTAAATATTAAAATAATCATTAAATGATTATCTTTAATATTTAATTAAAATTCTTCATTTTTAAATCCATACAAGAAATATGAGTGAAAGCCAATTGAAAGTCCAATCATGCAAATTATGGAGATTCATGACAAATTACCTTAGTTTCACGCCAGTTCGCAGGATATTTTGATCATGCACATTGAGGAGAGCAGTTTGCAACTGTTTAACTTCAGTTTTGACTCTCATTTTTATGGGTTTTCTCCTTTGCTCGTGAGGAGATATTTTGGGATGGATTTTACATGTTCAGTGAACTTTCAGTTCCACCTTTTGGCACATATTGTATGTCTTCATTGTATATATTGGAAAAAGTTTATCTTGGTTCTTGACTTTTACTCTCTTGATTTTGAGAGAGAAGAGATTTGTAACTCATTTTTTATGATAGTTTAATATAAAACAACAAAGCTTTGGTTTTCATTTTTGTCAATTAGTGTAGAGATTCCTTTTGTTTTCATTCAGAATCTATTAAGTTTTCCTCTTCAGAATTATATAAAGTGTCTTTGTGAATGATTTGATAAAATTATTGTGTTTTAGTCATTAGAACCTTTAGTTTTGTCTTGTTCATAATTGTACATCATACCACAAGTCTTAGGTCGTGCTTACATTCAATTTGTTCTTCAAGTTGTGAGAATTTATTTTCCTTCTGAAAAGAAAAACTATTTGGCCTTGTTTGGAAACATTTTTGTGATCAACTTCTGAACTGTGGAAATAATTTTCCAGAAAATAGTTGTGAATCAGTTTGCAGTTTAGCCATCATTATCATTTAGGTGCATCACCACAATTTAAAATTTAGTTTACACATTCAATTAAAGCCTTTTTCCCTTTTCCATCCAAGTCAAAGTTAGTCATTAGAAATGATAAAAGAAGTCGGCCTATAACCTAGAGGTCTACTTTCATCGTAGGGTACCCACAACCTGAAAGTATTCCCATGTTTCATAGGATTGCAAAGCATATCCACTTTCTCACATGGGTGCACTCCTGTTGATAATAGTAACACTTTGTGAAAAAAGGGACACTTTGCAATTTTTTTTTCCAAGATCCTAAAATAACCTAGATATGCATAAAACTCATTAAATCATTAGAAATCACAAAGTGAAGGTTGCAAAATTGACTCACCTCATGCCGACGCTCGCTGCGTGCCACCTGATCCTTGAGAATGTCCAATTGTGTAGGTGTGTAACCTCATCTGCTCAAAATTTTTTGTCTCACTTATCACTCTCAAGCTACAAGAAGGTAAAATGCAATATTAAGTGACAAATTACTCTCCTTTACCTCTTTTAACCTATTTTCATTTATTTTCACTATGCATTAAATTAGGGTTTCTTCTATCTAACAAATTAATAAAGTACTTTTTTTCTTCAACACAACATAATGGGAGCTAGGGAACTCCATTTTTGACGTCGTTCGATGCATTGGAACTGTGATTCTACACCTGACATCATCAAATGTCTATCGTTATGTGACATGGTACTTGGAAATGTCCTCCGATATGATATTTCTTGTTCAATGCGGCCAAATTACTACCTTGATTCCACCTCTGTAAAGCAAGAAGAATCAAGGGGGGGCATACATCTACCCTCAAATTTGATTTCTAGAAGTTAGGAAAAAGGATTTTTGACAACTAACAAATTTGTACTAGAGATGTGGTTCCTAATGTTGTGGTTTTGTAGATAACTACATTGGGGGCTTCATTCTCCCATCTTTTGAATGCGTATCCTTTTATGAAGTAAAGTGCACCATTTAGAGTCCTTTAGCTTGCATATGCATGCAGAGTTATATGGGCACTAAAGTGGGGGATAACTATGGACATAGAAATTGTACTCCTTTGTAGAAAGTACAATCTATGACCTAATTAGGTCCTATTTTAGACACCCTTGTATCAATCACCCCTTAAAAACTGCATTTATAGGCCCCTAATGCTCATGAATTTGGACTTTAAGGCCTATTTCACTCACAAATCACTTAAATCATAACAAATAACATTCAAACCACTCAAATTTCATGAAACCCACCAAAAAAATCCCTGGTGGGACTAAGTCGCCCAAGGTGGCAACTTAGTCCCTTTTGGGGTATTTTCCACTTTTGAGCAGGAAAATCACCAACCTAATTCAAATTTTTGAGGGATGTCAGCTTATGAAGTTAAAATAATGAGTAATTCGGTGTTAATGCCTATACATACATGTTTTTAGGTCATTTTCACATCTCCTAGTCATTTTACAAAGCAAAAATCAAAAGTCAAGAACAAAATATTTTTCACAAGAAGTTCCATAAGTCTTTCTATAGCAAAGTTGAAGCTTAAGGGCAGAAAACTAGGGTTTTTGTAGGTCTTCAAGCTCACTTTTTATTCAATATCTCACATTTCAAAGGGTTGACCATGGATGCCTATGGTGAATCATGGAGAAATCTAGGTTGAAGAGATGCAACTAGCCATCAAATCACACCTAATGACTTGTTTTCAAAGTGGTTCCATCTTCAATTTTCTCTCTATCTTCAGAATTAAGGTTTGCATAACATTTGCATGCCATTTGCATTCATTTTTAATGTTGTAGGGTTTCTTGGATTGAAGTCTTGCATCATTCAAATGCCATTTTCTTATCTTATTCTAGCACATTAGAATAGGGTTTTGTCTCATTTTAGCTTTTCCTAGTCTTAGACACACTTAGGGCTAGGGTTTGATGCATATTTTATCTCTCATAAAGTTTAAATACCAACTAGGGGTTTGATTGAGGCAAACCCCCCATTATAAATCAAGTTATTTTCTATTTTTTAGGGTTTTTCGAAGATTCAGATCTTGATTTCCGTTAAAAAGCAGAGTGTAGGTTGTGGGCTTTTGTTTCCACTTTCGGATTTGAAGAAAATCCAAAGTGGACCAAGTCACCCATAGTGGCAACTTAGTCCCATTATACTAATTTTTTCAGGGATTTTTACAGTTTGAGATACCCATTTGGCAGAAACAACTTTTTGGGCAGTTTCCCCAATCCGAGACTAAGTTGCCCAACCTGGCATAAGTGTCCCAATTAGCTCAAAAATAAAAATTTCTAGAATTTTAGAGGTATTTGCAATCCCCAGTTGGCTCTTCATCAATTTCTAGGCGCATAGTTTCTGTTTTGCATCTTTATTTTGTTATTTATTGCATTTGTTTCATCTTTCTACATATCACAGTGTGTTTTCCAACACTTTGCATTTCTTAGGTTTTACATCATTAAATCATTTTATTTTCAGATCAATGCATTAGTTCATCATAATTAGGCATATTACAACTCATTTTCATTAATATTTAGTGTAGAAATTTGCATTTTGGACCCTGATTTTCCCTTTCTCCTTTTAGGTGAAAAACCTTAGAAGGAGCTAAAGCAGTGTGGGCAATCCAAAATCATTGTCCACACTTATGACCGTGAGGTTCAAAAAATAGATGTGAAAATGAATTTCGTTCATGGTGATTTGGAGGAGGAGATTTACATGACACAACCAAAGCACTATGTGGAAAAAGGTAAAATTAATTTGGTTTGTAAATTGAAGAAATATTTGTATGGCCTCAAACAGAGTCTTAGGATGTGGTACCAAAAATTTGATACATATGTATTGAGTTTGGGATTTGAGAATTCTAAATTAGATTGTTGTTTTTATTATAAATATGATGGTGATCATTTCTTATTTATTACATTATATGTTGATGATATGTTATTTATTGGTAAAGTGAAATGAATGATTTTACAACTAAAGTCTTAGCTTGTAGTTAAATTTGAAATAAAATATCTTGGTGTAGAAAAACACGTTCTTGGGATAGAAATTAGAAGAGATAGAGTGAATAGAGATCAATGGCTTAACCAAAGTATGTTAATTCAATTTTACAAAGGTTTAACATGCAAGATTGTAGACCATTGTATGTTCTTTTTATAGTTGGAATGAATTTATCTACTTCATATTGTCCAACATCCCCATTGAAGATGGAAGACATGCCCAAAGTGTCTTACTAGAGGACATTTGGAAGTTTTATGTATGCTATGGTTTGCACTAGACTAGTTATTTCCCAAATAGTGGGAGTTCTTTCCAGATATATGTTTAATTCTAGTAGAACTCATTGTGATGTAGTTAAAAGATTTAAGAGTCTCCAGATATTTATGAGGTACCTTAGAGTATTCCTTGTGTTATCATGGTAATATGGTGGGAGATGGGAATTCCCTTGATATTCATGGTTATGTGGATTTAGACTAGGCAGGTGATGTTGATAATAGAAGATCCACCAGTGCTTATGTGTTTACTTTATTTGGTGGTGCAATCAGTTGAATGAGTAACATGTTGTGGTTGCTTTGTCCACTACTGAAGGTGAGTATATGACATCTACTCATGCTTGCAAAGAAGCCATTTGGATTAAGATATTATTTTTAAATATTAGAATTAAACAAGGTACATAGATAGTTAGTGTGTGTTCTACCAAGATTAGAACCCAATATTTCATGCTAGAACCAATCACATTGATGTACAATATCATTTTGTTAGAGATATGGTAAAGGATGATAGGGTGAAGTTGGTTAAGGTGGAGACTTTGATGAATGTTGCAAATTCTTTAAATAAGCCTATGAGCACAAAAAAAGTTTAGATGGTGTTTGGAGTCTATGAACCTTACAACCCCTAGTGATTAAATTATAGTGTTGATACTCCCTTTGCTCTTGCAAGGTGTTTGAAAAGTGGGAGAATATTAGGAAAATGGTATATCAACCTTGCAATTACATTAGGTTACTATTTATAGATATTTTATAGTTTATCATATATTGATGTGGAAATTTTACCAAAGCTTTAGATTGGCTAAATAAGAATGCTCATAAAGTTTTGTTGCAAGATCATGTTTGGATTTGAAGATATTAAAGTTTTCATTTTTTAAAGTTTTAAAGTCTAGTTTGAAGGCCTTAGATGTGTTTTTTGGGCCTGAAATTGGTCATAATAAGTGTAGTAGGTTATAGCTTGATAGAGAACTTCATGAGATTTCCAATGATTTAAACAATTCATCAATCATACACTTAGATCAAAAGCTATAGCTTCTAGAAGTTGGGTCTGCCGAAATGAGAGATGTAAAAACATGTTGGACATATAAAGGGGGAGTTACATGTAGTGGTGTGTTTTTTGACACATCATAGGAATTTGTTATTGGAGATAAAGATGGGAACCACTTTTGGGTAGTTTTAGCTCATGGTTTTGTAATACCATTTGACAATTTCATGTATTGTATCTCCTATATATTAGGTGCATGAGATGGAGGTTGTGTGTAAGAGTCTTACAACTATTGAGTTGCCTCCAGATATTTGGTTGGTGTTACTCTTATGAGAAATATTTCTCTACAAGTATATTGTAATCTTGTTGAATTTTGAATAATATATTGGGTAGTTATTAGAGTGGGGTTTTTCTCCCAAAAGGGTTTTCTCCATGTAAATCACTATATTGTGGTATGAATATTATTTATATTTAAGTTTCTATAACTATTCAAACCTAAACAATTTTTGCATAACCCTCTTGTCAAGATTAGTGTAGGAAGTTGTTCCACCATCTTAGCTTCTTTACATCATGGAGATGAGTAGTGATGGTAGTAATGATGTTATATTTGAGTCATATATTGTACTCCATTTGGCTCAACTACTATTTGAGTTGGGTAGTCATAGTTTTGTAAGGTTGAAACATCCCTAATATAGAATGAGATCAATGTAAGCTAAAACTAAAGATGGATTCATAAATTATGGAAAATAATTTATATCAACATTAAGATGAGTTATAGAGTCCTTTCAAACCCTATTTTTACCCCTTTAATAAAAAATATCAGAATGAGTTCCTTGGTATAGATTAAGTTGTTTGATATTTTTTTAGTTAAACACTCAAAACTAAATGAAAGTCAAAAACTCATCATTCTGGGAAGAAAAACTAATTTTACAAAGAATTAAAACATAGACACCTCTTTTTATATTGCTGTATGATATTTTTAGGCTTTATTTAATATCTTAAGTATTTTTATGTCCTACGAATCCTATTTTTTGTGTTAATGATTTATATTTTTTGATGCAAGAGCATCTAACAAAACTCAAAACCATCAAGGGAACTTCTGTCTCAACACAATTGGAGAAGATCAAATTGAAAAACTCACCAAAATCCACTATACATTTCACCAATCTCACTTATCTACTCAACAAAATCCAACAAATTCTTTGACCATTCACAAGGAATCAACAAGCCAAATCACTTCATCAGTATTCCATATCACGATCAAACAACTTAATCAGCAGTCAATTGACTGTACAAAATCAACAACTCCATTAGTACTTTGAATAAATCCATATTTACACTATTCATCCAACTACCATTCATGACAACTTGATTCACATAATTCAAATCACCAAGACAACAAGTCCCATTTCAGGAACTTTCCCAATCCATCAATACACCTGCACAAATTGTATAAAACTTCCCACACCCTTCTTGCATGCCTTTACATCATTTAGCATCTTGGAGCCATTCATTTTACAAGGAAATAATTGTTTTTCTATCAGGACAACAACTTTCACATTGTAATCTCGCCTTCCCCTACAAAAATCAACACTAAAACAACCTAAAACATCCTATACAAACCTACTCCACTGAACTACAAAGCCCTAATTGGTGGAGTAGTCATTTAAGATCTGATTAGAGTCTCAAAACCTTATATAAGGTTGCAGACCGAGTTAATGAAATTCCACTTAAACAAGAAATATACTTAATAGATTCCTCACAAATGGATGGAAATGAAAACTAATTCCTTATGCAACTTAAAACAATGAGATTCAAGACCCCAAACTACTATACAATCTTTGTGACTAGAGAAACAATGGAAAGAACATTGAAATTTGATAAACATGGTACTTTTATTGATACAAACTCTTCAAGAATACAAAGATGATCACTTGCCCACCTTACAACTACTTTTATAGATGTTTCTCCAACCAATAACTTCCTTTTCAATTTCCTTCATCGACCTATCCCTTCAAATTTCCCAAAAAAGACTCTTCAACTTTTGATTTTTGCGCTTTTTTGTAATTTACATAATTGGCCACTTTTACAATTTTTTCAAATTTTGCTTTTTCCATCTTTTTCCCACCTAGTGACCTATTTGTGACTTCAAATACATTATTTATGATCACTTCATGACCTTTTACAAAGATTTACATGATTTTACACTTGAAAGTTCAATTTTTACAATTTTGCCAATTAGAGGCATCTAGTGAGCAAGGTGCTCCTACACCATACAACCAACCAACAAAAACTTTCCAAGTCCCTTTGGAAACCTGTTAAAAAACTTCAAATATGTATTGGAATACTTCTCTTTAATCTTCATCTTATCATGGTTCCAATCTTTCCTTTAGCTTTGTCTTCATCACTGTCTTTTGCCATCACTTTCTCTTTCTCTACTCATTAGTTTCTCAATCATCTTCTCTTTCAAAAGGACATAGGACTGTCCTTTTACAAATCACAACTTTCCACCAACTCTTTCTTTACCAAAGGACACAATATTTTCCTTCCAATTTTATTTTCCAAGCATTCTTTCATCTCTTTTCACAATTCATCCTTGACTTTCTCTGACAAAATTGTCTTCATCTTTTCATCTTCTCATCTACTCCCATCAGTGGAGTACTCTTAGAGCTGCAAACTCAAGTGCTTCTTCAGACAAGTATCCATCTTCTCTACTACCTCACCACACAACTTACCAACTCCTCAAACCATCCATCTTACCCAACAACAGATCTTGGAAGATTCTTGACACTCTCTACCTTGCACCTTCTACCCAGCTTAATCCCCATTTGAGGTTGGTGACCACAGACCTCAGCTTTTTTTCCAACACACAACTCAAAATATTTCTCTCTGCAACATAGATGGATCAAGCACCTACAACCAAACTCAACAACTCAACTAACCAACTTCAACAAACTATCAATTCAACAAATCCTTAGAATCAACCAACTCTAATACCAATTGATCGAAGAGCATCTACCAAAACTCAAAACCATCAAGGGAACTTCTGTTCCAAACATAATTGGAGAAGATCAAATTGAAAAAATCACCAAAATCCACTATACATTTCACCAGTCACACTTATCTACTAAACAAAATCCAACAAATTCTTTGACCATTCACAAGGCATCAACAAGCCAAATCACTTCATCAGTATTCCATATCATGATTAAACAACTTAACCGACAATCAATTGACTGTACCAAATCAATAACTCCATTAGTACTCTGAATAAATCCATATTTACACTATTCACCCAACTACCATTCATGACAACTTGATTCACATAATTCAAATCACCAAGACAACAAGTCCCATTTTAGGAACTTTCCCAATCCATCAATACATGTGCACAAACTATATAAACCTTCCCACACCCTTCTTGCATTCCTTTACATCGTTTAGCATCTTGGAGCCATTCATTTTACAAGGAAATCATTGTTTTTTTGTCATGACAACAAATTTCACATTGTAATCTCACCTTCCCCTACACAAATCAACACAAAAACAACCTAAATCATCTTATATAAACATACTCCACCGAACTACAAATCCCTAATCAGTGGAGTAGTCATTTAAGATCTAATTAGAGTCTCAAAACCTTATATAAGGTTGCAAACCGAGTTAATGAAATTCTACTTAAACAAGAAATATACTTAATAGAATCCTCACAAATGGATGGAAATGAAAACTAATTCCTTATGCAACTTAAAACAATGAGATTCAAGACCCCAAACTACTATACAATCTTTGTGACTAGAGAAAAAATGAAAAGAACATTGAAATTTGATAAATAGGGTACTTTTATTCATATGAACTCTTCAAGAATACAAAGATGAGCACTTTCCCACCTTACAACTGCTTTTATAGATGTTTCTCCAACCAATACCTGCCTTTTCAACTGCCTTCATCAACCTATCCCTTCAAATTTCCCAAAAGGACTCTTCAACTTCTGATTTTTGCACTTTTTTGCAATTCACATAATTGGCAACTTTTACAATTTTTTCAAATTTTTCCTTTTCCATCTTTTTCCCACCTAGTGACCTCTTTGTGACTTCAAATACATTATTTATGACCACTTCATTACCTTTTACAAATATTTACATGATTTTACACTTGAAAGTTCAATTTTTACAATTTTGCCAATTAGAAGCATCTAGTGAGCAAGGTGCTCTTGCACCATACAACCAACCAACAAAAAATTTCCAAGTCCCTTTGGAAACCTATTAGAAAATTTCAAATCTGTCTTGGATTGCTTCTCTTGAATCTTCATCTTATCTTGGTTCCAATCTTTCCTTCAACTTTGTCTTCATCACTGTCTTTTTCCATCACTATCTCTTTCTCTACTCATCAGTTTCTCAATAATCTTCTCTTTCAAAAGGACACAGGACTGCCCTTTTACAACTCACAACTTTCCACCAACTCTTTCTTTACCAAAGGACATAGGACTATCCTTCCACTTTACCTTTCCAAGCAATCTTTCATCTCTTTTCACAATTCATCCTTGACCTTCTCCGACCAACTTGTCTTCATCTTTTCATCTTCTCATCTACTCCCATAAGTGGAGTACTCTTCCAGCTGCAAACTCAAGTGCTTCTTTAGAAAAGTATCCATCTTCTCTACTGCCTCACCACACAACTTACCAACTTAGCAAACCATCCATCTTACCCAACAATAGATCCTAGAAGATGCCTCACACTCTTTACCTTGCAACTTCTACCCATCTTAATCCCCATTAGAGGATGGTGACCACAAACCTCAGCTTGTCTGCCAACACACAACTCAAAACTCTTTCTCTCTGTAACATAGATGGATCAAGCACCTGCAACCAAACTCAACAACTCAACAAACCAACTTCAACAAATCCTCAAAATCAACTAGCTTTAATACCAATTGATGCAATATCATCTACCAAAACTAAAAACCATCAAGGGAACTTCTGTCCCAAACACACTTGGAGAAGATCAAATTGAACAAATTACCAAAATCCACTATACATTTCACCAGTCTCACTTATCTACTCAACAAAATCCAATAAATTCTTCGACCATTCACAAGGCATCAACAAGCCAAATCACTTCATTAGTATTCCATATCATGATCAAACAACTTAATCAACAATCAATTGACTGTACGAAATCAATAACTCCATTAGTACTCTGAATGAATCCACATTTACCTTATTCACCCAACTACCACTCATGACAACTTGATTCACATAATTCAAATCACCAAGACAACAAGTCCCATTTCAGGAACTTTCCCAATCCATCAATACACCTACACAAACTGTATAAACGTTCCCACACCCTTCTTGCATGCCTTTACATTGTTTAGCATCTTGGAGCCATTCATTTTACAAGGAAATGACTATTTTTCTGTCAGGACAACTTTCACATTGTAATCTCGTCTTCCCCTACAAAAATCAACACAAAAAAAACCTAAAGCATCCTATACAAACCTACTCCACCAAACTACAAAGCCCTAATTGGTGGAGTAGTCATTTAAGATCTGATTAGAGTCTCAAAACCTTATATAAGGTTGCAGACCGAGTTAATGAAATTCTACTTAAACAAGAAATATACTTAATAGATTCCTCAAAAATGGATGGAAATGAAAACTAATTCCTTATGCAACTTAAAACAAAGAGATTCAAGACCCCAAACTATTGTACAATCTTTGTGACTAGAGAAACAATGGAAAGAACATTGAAATTTGATAAACAAGGTACTTTTTATTGATATGAACTCTTCAAGAATACAAAGATGATCACTTTCCTACCTTACAATTGCTTTTATAGATGTTTCTCCAACCAATAACTACCTTTTCAACTACCTTCATCGACCTATCCCTTCAAATTTCCCAAAAGGACTCTTCAACTTCTGATTTTTGCGCTTTTTTGTAATTTACATAATTGGCAAGTTTTACAATTTTTTCAAAATTTTCATTTTCCATATTTTTCCCACCTAGTGAACTATTTGTGACTTCAAATACATTATTTATGACCACTTCATTACCTTTTACAAATATTTACATGCTTTTACACTTGAAATTTCAATTTTTACAATTTTGCCAATTAGAGGCATCTAGTGAGCAAGGTGCTCTTGCACCATACAACCAACCAACAAAAAATTTCCAAGTCCCTTTGGAAACCTGTTAAACATCTTCAAATCTATCTTGGACTACTTCTCTTGAATCTTCATCTTATCTTGGTTCCAATCTTTCCTTCAGCTTTGTATTCATCACTGTCTTTTGCCATCACTTTCTCTTTCTCTACTCATTAGTTTCTCAATCATCTTCTCTTTCAAAAGGACACAGGACTGCCTTTTTACAACTCACAACTTTCCACCAACTCTTTCTTTACCAAAGGACACAATAATGTCCTTCCACTTTGCTTTTCCAAGCAATCTTTCATCTCTTTTCATAATTCATCCTTGACCTTCTCTGACAAACTTGTCTTCATCTTTTCATCTTCTCATCTACTCCCATCAGTGGAGTACTCTTCAAGCTGCAAACTCAAGTGCTTCTTGAGACAAGTATCCATCTTCTCTACTGCCTCACCACACAACTTACCAGCTTAGAAAACCATCCATCTTACCCAACAATAGATCTTGGGAGATGCCTCACACTCTTTACCTTGCAACTTCTACCCAGTTTAATCCCCATTGGAGGATGGTGACCACATACCTCAACTTGTCTTCCAACACACAACTCAAAACTCTTTCTCTCTGCAACATAGATGGATGAAGCACCTACAACCAAACTCCGCAACTCAACAAACCAACTTTAGCAAACTATCAATTCAACAAATCCCCATAATCAGCTAACTCTAATACCAATTGATGCAAGATCATCTACCAAAATTGAAAACCATCAAGGGAACTTCTATCCCAAACACAATTGGAGAAGATCAAATTGAACAAATCACCAAAATCCATTATACATTTCACCAATCACACTTATCTACTCAACAAAATCCAACAAATTCTTTGACCATTCACAAGGCATCAACAAGCCAAATCACTTCATTAGTATTCCATATCATGATCAAACAACTTAATTGGAAATCAATTGACTGTACCAAATCAATAACTCCATTAGTACTCTGAATAAATCCATATTTACCTTATTCACCCAACTACCATTCATGACAACTTGATTCACATAATTCAAATCCCAAGACAACAAGTCCCTTTTCAGGAACTTTCCCAATCCATCAATACACCTGCACAAACTGTATAAACCTTCCCACACCCTTCTTGTATGCCTTTACATCGTTTAGCATCTTGGAGCCATTCATTTTACAAGGAAATCACTATTTTTCTGTCAAGAAAACAACTTTCACATTGTATTCTCGCCTTCCCCTGTGTAAATCAACACAAAAACAACCTAAAGTATCCTATACAAACCTACTCCACCAAACTACAAAGCCCTAATTGGTGGAGTAGTCATTTAAGATACGATTAGACTCTCAAAACCTTATACAAGGTTGTAGACTGAGTTCAAGAAATTCTACTTAAAAAATAAACATACTTAATAGATTCCTCACAAATGGATGGAAATGAAAACTAATTCCTTATGCAACTTTAAAAAAAGAGATTCAAGACCCCAAACTACTGTACAATCTTTGTGACTAGAGAAACAATGGAAAGAACAGTAAAATTTGATAAACAGGGTACTTTTATTGATATGAACTCTTCAAGAATAAAAAGATGATCACTTGCCCGCCTTACAATTGCTTTTATAGATGTTTCTCCAATCAATAACTTCCTTTTCAACTACCTTCATAGACCTATCCCTTCAAATTTCCCAAAAAGACTCTTCAACTTCTGATTTTTGCACTTTTTTGTAATTTACATAATTGGCAACTTTTACAATTTTTTCATTTTCCATCTTTTTCCCACGTAGTGGCCTATTTGTGACTTCAAATACATTATTTATGACCACTTCATGAGATTTTACAAAGATTTACATGATTTTACACTTGAAAGTTCAATTTTTACAATTTTTACAATTAGAGGCATCTAGTGAGCAAGGTGCTCTTGCACCATTTTTTAAGGAGACAATTCTACAATTTTATATCATTTGTATCCTCTTCTTGATAATGGATCATGATGAGTAATGTGAAACATTGATGCAAAAAATCTATATATAGTTTTCTCTAGAAATTTTTATAAATTCAATATAGACAATTGAAAATTAGAAAAATGTAAACATAAATAACACATGAGGATTCTTAAGAGGGTGAATCTTGATTATCCTCACGGTTTCCATTAAGGCTTGTTAGGACTAAAAATCAGCCTTAATTTTTTGACTAGTTCTCATCATCTCATCGTAACCATTTAAGTTTGTACCATGGGTATCACTCTTCAAACCATCTTATTTACATAATAAACCTCAAATTTATCATGAAGCCCTAAGCCCTAGAAAATAAAACATAGCCATAATCTCATTTAAACAACCCATTCCATTCACCTCCCAATAATCGCCACCCTAGTAAATTAATATTTAGCCCTAGGCCTGCAAATAAGACAAAAACATATCGACGAGACAATATCATATCGAAGAGAGATGTATCCTGCTCCCTTCGATGGGCCGATGGAATAGGTTAGCGTGAAAATATCAAAGGGAGTACCATGTATCGAAGAGACATGTTCAGTGTCCCCTCAATAGCTGAAAATAAGATATATCGAAGACACTTGAACTTATCAAAGGGAAATGATATGGTGTCTCTCCAATAGAGTGAAATGCATGACACCGAAGGGCATAATATTTTAATTGTGTCAAAATATTTTGGCATTTGAGAAACAAAAAACATCTCTCAATCAATTATTATAATGAACAATTATCAAGTCCAAGACACGGTTAGTGGAACAACAATTTCGAAGAGACATTAGAGTATTGGGCTGAGTGATATACAAGTCCTTTCAACACTACGAAAGCAACTGAAAAATAGGACATCAAATAGAAAGGCATATATCAGGGGGATAACAATGAGAGTCCCTTTAATGGCTCTGATAATAAAAAGGGAAAGATTTTATTAAAATAATACGAAGTAGCACTAAGGAATAGTTTTCGAAGGGAGCATAAGGTATTGAAGGGAAATAATTACATGTCCCTTCGAAACTCTGAAAAGAGGAACAAAGGCACAAAGAAATCGAAGGGAAAAGGAGATATCGGTGAGAGCGGGATCATAGTCGTTTTGATACAATGAAAAGTACTCCCCGCTTTGTTGACATGACTGGTGAAGTTTTTGAAGAGACAATTAACATTAATGCCACCTTTGATTGGCAAGTTGACGGGGATGAAATTTATGAACCAGAGCGAAATGATATGTGCCAAATATTGATCATATTTTTCTTATAAAAATCTCAGAGCATATGTGAGCTAGAGATAAAATTGGAGGTTGATAGTGAAGAAGCTCAAAAGATGTGACACTGGTTTAAGTAAGTATTCAAACTCAAACTAAAAATTTTCTTGAATTACTTGAATTACAGAAGAGTTAGGGTTCAAGATCATGGAAGGAACATCAAAAACACCTAAAGAAAAAATACAAAACAAAAATGAGGCCCTTAAATCAAGACTTGATTGAACAATGTCCCCGCTCTGGATCAAGATCCAAGTGAACATCACAATTAAATCCTGCAGCTGAGAAACCTGAGGATAAAAAAAGAAACCTAGGTGATGTATGGTCTCCACAAAGAGGATATGATATGCTCATATGCCACTATAGGAAGAAGTATAGGCATAAGCCCATGTCCAATCCATGGAGGATGAATATAGGAAAACTTGTGATGCTAAATGTGTTTATTAATGTAGAACTAATCAAGGTACTAGCTAGAATGTATAATCCCAAAACACAGACAATTAATTTACACGACAGGTCACATTTTGTCCCTATTACCAAGGACTATATTTCTATTGTTTCCAATTGGATTCAACCATGAATCTGCCACTTAGAATTAAAGATCTTTTGGAGGAATAACATACTATGAAAACAAGCTATAAAAGGTGGAGACTGTCTTTGCATAGACCCTGGGATATAGGGAATCAACTCAAAAGGTTTTCTAGTGATGAACACCCCCCATTTTTTGTTGAATTGTTTTAATAATATTACCAATGTACCTAGTGTGGCATAAGCATCCACCATCTCTCTCCAAGGAATCTCATAACCACATATTTGATCATCCTCAAATACTCTAGAGAAGTGCATCGGTCCCACCCTGCTAAGTAGAATCATATAATACCAGCTCCCTAACAATAGGTATCCACATAATCTGATAGACATCCTCTGGGGTCACTGTCATCTCACCAGTGGGAAAATGAAAGGTGTTATGCTCACTATGCCACCTCTATGCTAAAGCTGTCAATAAACCCTTGTTAATCCTAATCTGGGGCATATCTATTAGCGAGGACAATTTGCATCATGTAATAACAACTACCTCAGCTGACACTAGGTGTGGAATCAACTCCCACGTCCTAGGGAAACACTCTCGAATCTGTAGATTCATCAAAGACTCCTATTATCACAAAATATCACAAATCATTAATCTTGTCAATCAATCAAAATCAATCAACCTATCAATCTAATCAACTTTGGTGAGACTTTAATCAAATCTCGTGATCATCAATCTATCACTCAACCTTGCCTATCATGAGGTTTATCAATCAATCTATCTTTCAACCTCTCCTATCATGAGGTTTAACAATCAATCTATCGTTCAACCTCGTCTATCATGAGGTTTATCAATCAATCTATCATTCAACCTCGCCTATCATGAGGTTTATCAATAAATATATCATTCAACCTCGCCTATCATGAGGTTTATCAATCAATCAATGTACCTCACCTATCATGAGGTCAATCAATTAATCAAACTATCATTGATCCTCGCCTATCATGAGGTCAATTATTAGTATCACTCATTGAATCTCACTTATCATGAGATCAATAAAACATCTAATCTATCAATATCATCAATCATCATCAAATCAAAGATTGACACAATCAAAACTAATCAATCATCCTATGTGATACACCATCTCATCAATGCACTAATTCAATTCACCTAAGTGCTAAATTCACCTATGTGACACATTATTCACTCTATGCGCTATTTTAGGGAATCTATGCGCTAAATGAACCGATGCACTAATCTATTTACCCTATGTGCTAGACTCATGGATGCGCTACAACAGTTATTCAATGTGCTACATCGATGCTTAGATGTGCTAGAACATTTAAAGCCAAATTTAAACATGGAAAAAAAGTGGGAAAACAAATTGCACAATTTACGAGGAGGCTTTTCAGGGTACATACCGAAGGTCCATATGCTGCTGGGCGGTTGTGATTTCTGACGCGCTCAAATCATTGTGTATGATAAGGAATCACCATCTTGCTCCAAGGTTGCTAAATCACTCAATCACTCTCAATTTCAAAATCAAAATGCACAAATGAAGTTTTAAATCACCTTTTTAACCTTTTAAAGGTTCATTAAATGGGATTTTTATGGGATTGATTTATTTTATTTTCTAAAGGGGCTTAATTGATCATTTCATCACCTGGTGACTTATACATCATTTTTCAGGAGATAAATTGTTTTTGAATCATAAAATTTTGAAATCATCATTAAATCATCGAAAAATATCAAAATTTCAAAAATTTCAAAAAATCCTAAAAATTCAAAAATTCACCGATTAATCTCCCGAGGGGGCATATATTCATCATCACCTAAAAATTAGTGTCTGGGGCATCAATTTTTTTTTTGTCAATATCAACAGCAAATTATTCTTTGAAGCAACGTGTAAACACATTACTTCAAAGAGAGGCAAAATGTATGCACCTAAAATCGGTCAAGACAATTAATTAATTAAATACTAGTTATTTAATTAATGACCCATTTTATTTCATCTACTTATAAATAAATTCTCAATTTATTTATATAGTTCACACTTTTCTAAATTCTTCATCTTAAACCACATTCTTCTAAATTTAATTAAATAAACAAATGTCAATAGTTTGTTTAGTTAAATATCTTTTCACTAAGTTTGAATAATTCCAAATTCAAATTTAGTCACATGTCTACAACACTTTTTGGCCACATCATCAAGTGTCACATGTATTTAAATATGACTAATATTTAAATTGCATTATTCTCAACCAATTCCAAAACAAACTTTAGACACTTGACAATCTCACACATTTTATTCTCTCATACATTTGGCATGTTGCCCTTAGTCAAGGGAACATCCTCCATGATTCTTCCATCTCCACCGTTCATCTCTCATGCTGAAATCTTGATTGTTGGTTGTTGCCACATCACAAGATGCTTTGGAAATCCTATAAATACAAGCCCATTCTACAACATTTTACAACACATCTTTTGAGAAAACTTATTATGCAAAAATATTGAGAGCATTTAGTGAGCATAGATCAATTTAGTATTTAGAAAGATGCATTGTAGTATCATATTAATTTAGAATCATGTCTTAGTTTATAGCTACATTTTAGTTATCATTTTAGTTTTATACAACATTTCCACCATTGCATTTAACATCACTATCCATTGTCATATCACCATTATCATTTGCAACCTTTACTATCATAGCATCATTCAATATTATCATACAGTTTATTAAATCATGTAGGAACTAGATTCTTGCATTTCAAATAGAATCATGTTTCTCAAGTTGTCATTCTAACAATAATAGTGCATACACAAATCTAAGAGCCAATATGATTTAATGAATCCTTGAGAATAGAGAACAATGAAACAATTTTAGAGATTTTGCTTTGTTTGAAATTAGATTAGTTTTATGATTCAAATCTCTCATGTAATACATTTCATTGCTTGTGTGATCTTGTTTACTTTACACATTTTATCATCACACACCTACTATTCGGCTAGACAAGTTTTAGGGGTGGATGTTCCTGCCCTAATGTCTATAGCTCCCATGGTCTTAGTAGCAAACATACAAAACTAGGACGCTAGACCATTTCATTAGGCATAATACTTGGAAAAATCTTTGAATAGATCACTTACCTCTATTAAAAACAATAGTGATATAATCAATTTTAGGCATCATTTGTTGCCCATGCATCTGATTTTGTATGAAGAACAAAGTATGGGAGTTTGGGGTGAAGAATTAAGGATCAAGGATCTGGACGAGGATGGAAATATAAGACCAGTACAAATGTGTACCTCAATTTGGGATAGTAGGCGTGTGAGGTCACATTACCTATACTTTGAACAATAATTTGTGAAACCCTTGTATAAATTGCTTGGTCATCCTTGTGACTACAACTTGTCACCTAAAATACAAAGATTCCTTAGACCCAAGGAGAAGGATAAAAGGGGAAAAGTAAACCACAACTAGGGAGACTGGTACAAATATGATGATTGCACTATGATTAGGGTGTATGGATTTGAAGTAGCTCCATTTCTTCTACCCAAAACAGTTACTGACAAAATTGCTTACTTAGAAATAGTAAGGCAGTTGACATACTCAGACTACATGCATCTCAAGAGTTACAACAAGCAGTCTCTCATGCCTGGGACTTTGTGTTTTGGTGATTTTTCTGTTATTTTTGAGAAAGGGTATGAATCTATTGGCAGCAAGTTAGAACATTATAACCTACCACAAGGGAATGAGAGAGAAATTTGATCCTGAGCATTTTATTAATAATGCCAAGTTGACATAGAAATTGAAAGGGTATGAACATAAGTTCTTTGTTGATGATGTAATCAGAAATTGTGATGAGTCTTAGGCGGAAAAAAGGAGAGATGCATATAGTAGGATAATGATGGAAGAGGTATGGAGGATGAGTCATAATCCATCATATACAAAGGCCTTTCATGAGATATAGGACCCTTTGGAAAGAGTTGAGCAATTAATCTAGCATGAAGATGAATTGAATAAGGATATACCTCTTATAGCCTTTGAGAGAAGAAGAGATACTTGTTTTGGGAGGCAAGCCGAGAATGTAATGCCACTATGCCATTCATCACCACAGCTCACTCCAGATATTTTCTTCTCGGTGGACACTCCCATGACTTGTGAAGAAAACATTGAAGAGGAGGTTGAATTTGCACAAGTGCACCTGTCATCACACAATATGAGATACTACCAGAGAGGAGTGTTGTCTTATTTGAAGCTTCAGATAAAATATCTGATGATGTAAGGCACTGTGCAAGTCAAGAGTTTATTTTAGATAATGCTTTCGTTCGAATCCTAGAATTTAAATCATTCATTTATGAGTATAAGGGTAAGCTAATAAGAGAGAAGATGAAAGCAATTTCTCAAGAACATGAAACTGACACCATGAGAGAATTGCAAGAGGAGGTTGAAAAAGAAATGAAGAATATCACTCTTGAAAGAGGGTGAGAATTACTACAAGATGCTGGGGTTATGCTTCTCCTAGGATGGGATATCAGTTCAGCCATAGTTTTTGATAGTTTCAAGAAAAGATAGAATAAGACATTGCAATTAATTGATCAGGCAAGTGATAAGATCTACACTAGTTAAGGGTACAATCCAGACAATGCCACCTTACAAATTTGGGCCCTATATCCACTAGAGAGAAGGCCCACAATTATTGATGATCCTAATCAAGTCTTTGGCCATCTTGTAGTACAAAGAGTGGGAGATACTGACCTTATTGAAACAACTAAATTGGACATCAATCTTGCCAAATTCAACAAAGCATAAGTTGAAAAATTGATAAGAGAAAATAAGAAGCTCGTTTTTGAGAATGAAAGATTAAAACAAGAGGTGACCAACTACAAAGAGAAATCACCTTCTTCCTTAGGCCTTTATTCTCCATTGGTGGAATGTGAAAATAGAGTATTTGTAGTACCCCTCCGCTTTTGGTCCTTCATGTCATGTGAGGTTTTGTTGTTTTATCGTACAAGTTAATTGGTTGATTAAAATCTAGATATAAAGCATGATATCCCAATTTGGCCAGTTATGTCTAGAATTAGATATGATAGAGATCCTTCAAACCACCACCCTCTAAATGAGTCATGCATAATATTTTGTTATAGGAACATTGTAGGACATGTTATAGAGTTGATTCTATACTATCTCTTGAATTTTATGATTGGATGTTATATGTATTCTTACGCTTTGTTTTATCTATTTTCTAGTGTATATGCGTAGATAATGTAACAATTCCAATGATAAGAAATATACTTGTATATAAGGAATGTATGTCGAGAATCATGATAAAATTATGGTAAAATCGATCATTTAAATAACTTAATCAATCACATGCTCTTATATGGTTGAATTAATTGAACCACATGTAATCGAATCATAAACTATGATAGTATTTATAAATAAAAAATATTACTCACACAAAGTTCTAGTGTATATATATATATATATATATATATATATATATATATATAATGTTAATCCCTTTTCTTTAGAGACCTGCTGATTAATGCCATAGAATTCGGCTTTACACCTGTAGTTATTAGAACATCTAGATGGCGTGGGGGTTTAATCTTGCAACCATTTCCTACCCCCTCCTTTAGGCTCTGTACAATTTCCGCTGCCATGAAACCGCAGCCAATATTCTTAGACTGAGTTTAAATCCGCTCATAGTTTGGGATGTAATCATTTTCCATAGTCACAAAAAAAGAAGAAGAGAGCGCTTGATTGTGTGATTTTAGCTTTTTGAAAAGAGAAAGAAATGAACCAAGTAAAAAGGAAAGGAAAGATCTATGTAATAAGAAAAGTTGATTATTATATATTAAGAATTTTAATATATAATAAATAGAAAGGTGATTTGATTACATTTAAACAAAAAGTGGGAATATATATATATATTATATATTATGTTTATAAGAAAATAAATATTCTTATATGTTGCATAGAATATTGTTTGAAATTTTATGGGAAGGTATATTAGTATTATTGTAATAATGGAGTTGTTAACTTGATATCAATATCAATGGTGGTATCAATATTACAATTAATAGTAAGCTTATAAAAAAAAAAGTGGAGATAAGAATATTTGTGATGTTAATGATAATGGGTGTAAACACCCTATTAGTAATGGATGTTATCCATAACCCCCCTATACCCACATAACCTATATTTTTGAGCCAACTTGATAATTGCTCAAAGGTGTGGGCGATGGACGTTGTGTACCCAACCCCGCTACCCCCTTATACATAGTTTATTTACCCATCCCTTTTAGGTAATGATAAAGTTATATTCCTATTTTCATAAGACTATTTTAGTCATGTTTTCACAAGGTTATTTTATGCTTATTTTTCTTAACTAAATTGAAAAATTTAATATTTACATTTGTCCAAGGCTATGTTTTAATTTGCGAACTCCTATGTGCCTAGGGTATTACATCTTATTTTAGCCATATTGTTGAGGTGTTGTAATGTGTTCTCCTATGTATACTTCTACTGTCTAATAGTTCCATTATAGGATAAGGATTTTTATGTAATCAACAATTTATTCTTAAGTATATTTAAAAATTAGATTTATTTTCAAATGCATTTAAACTATAGTTGTTTTCAAGTATATATATTTTAAAGTTAGATTTATTTTCAAGTATATTTAAAATTCGATTTATTTTAAATTAATTTTTATTCTCAAGTGCATCAAAATTGGGTTTAATTACAAGTTTATTTAAAGTTAAATTTATTTGCAAATTCTTTTAATACTAAAATTGTAATTTGCAGATAAATCGTTTATGTTAGATTTTAATTAAATTTATTTAGCTTATAATAATCAAAGGTATATATTGCATTTTAATTAAATCATTTATTTTGAAGTAACAAATGTATAGACTAGGAATTTTTAACCTACTGTAGGTTTTCTCAAGTTCTTTAATTAATTAAATAATTTCTATATAGTAGTGTAAATAAAATAAAATATGTGATTTTTGAATATCTAATAATATGAAGTTACTAGGAGAGATTCGATTTATTTGTGTGTTATAATTAAAGAAGTGAACATTGAAATTAGATTATAAACAAATGGATAATCCTTTTGTGTTCTTATTAAGTTAGTTTATTTATCAAATTGAATAGGAAAGTTTAAACAAGTGGAGTATGGAATATGCTTTTAAGTTTCGTTACATAGAATGGTGTTGAGAGGTTAAAGTTTGATTTCTTGTGTTCCCCTAATTGATTGAATTCTACATTAATTTATTTTTCGTTTGATGAGTTTTAAGCCAAGCCTTGATGTGAGTTCTTTGGGAACCCTAGTATTTGCGTACCCTTCAGTTGGGTGTATGTGAAAGTTGGTGTTATAGGCTTCCTGAGGCATTGGGCAACGGGTTTATGTTGGATTTATTTGATTTTGATTTTGAAATGTTTGATTTAATTATTAGTTTTGAACTCTTGTGGATGTTACTTTATTTGGTAGTTTTCCTCAAGTTATGGTTGTTTTGCGAGATGGTCCATGCCTCACATTTGTACTCGGACTGGTAAAGTTTGGTGTTTTATGATTGGTACACCTCTGATTATTGTAAAGTTTTGTATTAGGACCATGTGGAGATACTCTCCCTTAGTATCACTTGCTTTTCCTTCGTATGCCTCTGGAAGCAGTCACCTTGTTAGTGGTTGTTGAGGTTGTTGTATGTTATGTTTTGGTTGACCTTGTGGATTGGTCTTGTGATCGTTCTACTTGTCTTTCTTGGTCGTGGGTCCTTTCTTGTCATCTCCTAGCATGGGGGTGGACCTTAGGGTCCATGTGGTCGGGTGGAATTTTTCTATGCACCCCATTGGGTTCCCAGGTTGTGTTTATGATGCAGAAGCAGATGCAAAGTTTCCAGAGCTTCACATTGTAGAAGACTGTTCTTGGCCTTGTACCTTATTCTTCATTGGTGTAATTATTCTTGTACTTGATGTACTCTTCCTATTGTTATAAGGGAAGCATTATGCAATGTATTAATGTAATCATGATGGGTTGTATCTGTGGAAATATGCTCCACAATGGTATTATGGATCTATGAATTGAATTGTAATAAAATGATGAATATCTCTTCCTCTCTTTTGATCATTAATGGTTGTATGTTATCATTATGTAATCTTGGTTTTTAGTTGCTTTCATTGATAAAAAGGTCTATGAATCGTAATGACCATTTTGTGTACCCCAAAGGACATAGATGACTTTGTAAATGTATAATTGTTTTTCATGTAATGAATGTTCAAATTTATCTTATGCAATGTTTCACTTTAAAAATAAATAAATAAATAAATTGTATGGTGTTTGTTGTCCTTTGGGGTTCACATGGCAGGGCATTACAGTATTACAAGCCATTTTTGACAATGTATATTGGAAATACAAAATGGAAGCAACTCAAAAGAAGTACGATGAATTACATAAGAAGATAAAGGTTGCAAATTTTGAACTTGCTTATGAGATGATTAAAAGGAGATTCCAGAAGGTGATAGGTCAAGCTAACCAATTCTAGATGATATTTGTGAAGACACATGCTGCTTTCAAGGAACATGAAAGATTACAACACCGCCTAACAAAGAAGAAAAAAGAATTAACAACTAAAGGGAATATGAATGGAAAAATACTTGAAAAATATAATGAATTGGTCAATGCACATAATGAATTTCACAATATGTTCACATCAGAACTTAGTGACTTTGACTAGCCATTGGACATTTCATTTCCCTCCTTCTTTGATGATGTTGGTGAACTCCAAGACCAGGACAATTGGAAAGAAGAACTAGCTCAATTGTTACCACAAGCACTTACTCTAATTAATGAAGAAAGAATGGGGTTGGAGCATACACATAGGCAACTAGAAGGGATGCTTTCAATGGAGTATGTCATGAAAGATATAATCACAAATGTTGACACGTATGTTAAAGAAAAATATATAGAGCATCTTTCTAGAGTAAATTTGTTTATTTCCAGGGTTGGGAGTACTACCAATGTAGAAAAATAAATGATGTATTTGAATGCTTTATCAAGGAGAGGAGGAGGACCTTGCCAAATCAATGATTGTAGGTTCTCTACATATCACGAATTGTTGCCGACTCCCATGTTGTCTCTTATCTTTTATTTACGTTAATCTTGTTTAACAAATATAATTAGTTGATGTAAAAGGATGTGAACTTAGAAAAGACATCTTGTTTTGTAAAGGCCCAAAGCTTGTCACTTCCCATATAAATGGGAAAAAAAAGGCCTAGTTTTGAGGATATCATCATTAGAAACATAAATATATAGAATACTACACATGCAAAAGACTTATGTTATTATTGTAAAATTATTTTGATGACATTAATGGACAAGAAGATTTAAACTTGGTGCTCGAAGTCTGGCTTCAATTATTTGTTGATGTTATTGTGAAAAGTTGTGTGGCTATATCCAATTTGATTATTTCATGTTATTCAAATTAAATATATCAAGTGTGTGTTCAATTTGTCAAGACACATTTGTTGTACTTGTGTGATTCCTTTTAACTAGTTCTTTCAAGTAAAGAGTAAACCCTTTTAAATAGATCATAGTAGCCTAGAAAAATCATTTGGATCGATAAGAAGAGCCTCACAATTACTACATTGCACATTTATGCCAACCATAAACTCTAAAAGTGCCAAATAATTAGAACTACAACCAAAAATAGATCACACATACCATATACATATTGACTCCCTTTACCCAATGGGTTTAGGCACTAGCCATACTCACTTCACTACAATACCTTATAAAACCTTATTCATACATTCAAATTTCAATAGTAGGAGTAGTTATTAAGTTTACATATATTTTACACTTTATGCCATTGTGGATAGATCCCTAAAGTTAAACAAGTCAAAAAACCTCTAAATCTGCATCAATCATTAAGGTACAACTACCTAGGTATAGCAGAGCCTAAAGTGCATGGAGTTCTTAACCACATCGGTTAGCTCTGTTTGTTAGCCAAAAACATTGTAAGCCTGATCATAGAGCTTGACATCTTGTTAGGGTTTGCAATCTGCATTTTTGAGACCTAATAGATTGGTGACTCTACTGAAGAGCTTAACCAATATTGAATCCATGCCTTTGTTGTTATAGAGTCATAAAATTTCACATTTGCATTCACCTAAGTAAGGGATTACGTAGGGGATAAAACAAAAATAATCTCATTCAAACATAAGTACTTAATTTTCCCACTTGTGGAAAAGTGGGTGGCAACTCTATCAAATCTATAAGATTATTGTATGACTGATATGTTGAATATTAGATAAGAAATATTGGATCTTAGGTACCAAAGAATTACAATATCACCCAAAATGGATGGTAGAAGATCTTTGCATAAGGGAAGTCCAAAGAAAATGAATGGTAAATGGACGAAAAAAAAGGGTCACCTCCTCCAAAGGTTACTACCAATAGGGGTGGAACAACATCAAGTCAACCAAAGGCTACACAAAATAATAGTGATAGTGATCAACAAGATACAACAAAGCAACCATTCACAGTGCACAATAGGTCTAGCTCTCTACATGAGTCATAATTTCACAATGATGAAGGATATCAACCAAGGGACCACTATACTTAGCCTGAGTAGAACAACTTCAACAATGCTCATTTTTTTGAGTTCGACCCTCACAAGATGAGAGAGTTTGAGGCACAAATGGAAACTGAAAGGATACAAAAAAAGAGAGAATATGATTATAGAATGGCACTTCAACATGTTTAAGAGGCCCAATATGAATTCACAAATCAAGTGGTCTCCATAGAGACTCATAATAGTCCACCAAAAGATACATAGACTACTGAGGAGGTACTAAAAAACATACAAAAACTACATGAAAAGCCCAGGCTATCCAGAATCAAGGAAGAAGAAGAATAGGCAAAACAAGAGTTACAACAGATAGAATCTTGAAGTACAACAAGTAAATCAAAATATATATTGCCCCACAAATAGGGTGGGAATGCCAGCAAAAGAAATTTACAAGGATCACACCAGAATACGAGTGTTCCAAAATTTCCAAGAACACCTCACAATACATCAGGTAATCCAAGTAACATAAATCATGTACAATAGAACATCCCTCCACAAAATGTCCATACCATTCCCCAACCCATGAATAAAACTTATCCACCTCTTGGTCAGTAATATGTTCCACCTCACCAATATCATATACCTCAAAAAAATGTGCAAGACAATGTATACCCCCACTAGAATGTACAACAACATATACCTTACCAGTATCAACAAGGACCACAATATCAATCTAACCAACCTAGCAAAAACCCCTACTTGCAAGGACCCCTAAATATAAATAGATATAGATAGCTAGATTTATCTAGACATCAGTTATGTCCAGAACCAATAAGTAGTGAGTCAAGAAATGCAATCCTGAGATTTTCTGGAAATCATGCCATCACAATAGAAGAACATATAAGGAATTTTGATGCAGTTATGGATGACTACAATGTACAATATGAAGATATATCAATGAAGTTATTCATGATGTCCCTGATTGAGGATGCTAGGGAGTGGTATAAGAACCTTCCTGATGCTTCTATTAGTTCTTTAGCAGACTTCAAATATCAGTTTAAAGAATAATATGGAAGCCATTACGACCCAAATTTTGTAGTGCATGAATTAATAGCCGTCCAAAATCACTATAATGAATTAGTTATTGATTTCAACCAGAGGTTCCAAAAGATATGCAACAAAATTTCACTTGGATCAAAGCCCATAGATGGTATGGCCTTGGTCATCTACCTAAGAGCTTTTGACCCTAAGAATGGGTATGAACTCAGAAACAAAGCTCCTAATACCCTTGCAAAAGCTCAAAAGGCTTCCATACACATTGAGAATAATAAGAAATCTACGAGAATGATGAACAAAAGAGACAATGCTAGAATCCCACAAAATCTTAACAACCAACAAATCGGATAAGACAATTATTATAGAAATGAAAGGCCTAGACTGCATGACATGCCATATAACACTAACTAAAAGGATGGGAGACTTGTGGATAATAATAAAATAATTTTTTTTAATAAGGACACCCCAGACCCTCTGAAGAAACATGGGACACATGTAGTAGAAGGTAACCCATGGTGTCTAGCATGCACTTTACCACATTCACCAGAATATTGTATAGTAGCTCAATCCCTACAAGAAAATGAGTGGTCATATGATTAGGAGAGGAATGGTCATACAATAAATATGTTAGGGATGGGACCCTATCAGATTGATGAGGAATATTCATCTTCTGAAGAAGGGTTCAAATATGATGTAACTAATCAGAAATACAATGTCAACATGGGCCGACAAGAAATCTTCTCTAATTAGGAGGATGTTGAAGAAGAAACTTCCTATGCATCTAATAAAATTCCATAGTTCTAGCTAAGGATACCAACCAAAGAAGAGAAAATGGACCTTATGTTAGTTGTGGTGGTGTAGGTTAGAAGCAATTATAACTTGAGGAATTGATCCATAAATGCAAATCAGGGAACACCTAGGAGCCTGTTCATAAAAGATCAAAAGTATAAGGAAAACACCCTAGATAACCAAAAGAAAGGAGAGAAAGAAAAGGCCCTAAAAATTATGCCAAAAGAAACATCAGAGATAGAATAGGGGAAGGTTAAAGAAAATACTAAGATACAAGCTAAAGAAAAGAATGCCAATAAGACAAAGAAAACTGAACAATCAATGATTGCCCCCTCATTTGACATAACAAAAGCATTGTCTGAAATAAAGAAGTTTGTACCATTGTTGGAGATGATGAGAGTTGATGAGTATAGGGATGGTGCTATCAAATTAATCTCTAATATGTCCAACAAGTAGTAGAATCCGAATAAAAATAAAGTAAAGTGAACAATGTTGAACAAGAAACCACAAAGATGCCAGAAGTGTACCTAGGTGACATTGACAAAGAATCCCTCTCAAATAGATCCTTTCTACACCACACTACTGATTAACAACAAGTTGGTAAAAAATTTCATGATCGACTCAAGAGCTGCAATAAACATCATGTCAATGGCTGTTATGAAAGAATTGGGCCTATGGGTGGACACTACTTATGGAAAATGCTATGCAATGGACAACAGGTCTGTCTGAGTGGTCAAAGCTATATGGGATGTAGAGTTGCATTCGACAACATACCTTGAGGCAACATACAAAACTAATATCATTGTTGTGGATACTCCTTATTATGGCATATTGTTGTCCAGGAAGTGGATCACTGTAGTAGGTGGAAATGTTTAACTAGACTAGTCATATGTAACAATACCAGTAAATGGGAAAGAGTTCAAGCTGTATAGGGAACCTAGATTGGAGCATGTTATAGAGCACTTTGATCCAAACCAAATGAATTGTTTCTATGACATGGACCTTGTAAATTTTAGAATTGAAAAATCACAGCCTGAATTGAAAAAAACAGAACCAATCAATAAAGAAGCTCAATTTGATGATAATGGTGTATGGCAGATGTATTTTGATGGGGCATGCAACAAAGGTGGGAATGGAGTAGGAATAGAATTCATCTCACCCTTTGGAAAAATGTTCAAGTACTCATTCTTGTTAACATTTGAGTGTACTAACAATATAACTGAATACGAAGCATTGCTATTAGGCTTGAACATCACTACAAGATATGGGAGTAAGTTGTTGGCAATCTATGGAGATTTTGATTTGATTGTCTCTCAAGTTAGAGCCAAGTACTCATCAAAGAATAAAAGACTAAAACAATATAGAAATGTATTTTGGGACACCATTGAATTGTTTGATGCATTCTCAATAGACTGCATAGAAAGGTCTAAGAACATAATGGCATATTTCTTAGCAAATATGGCTTTAAAAAAGGATGATATTACACTAGCAAGGATAACATAAGTAGAATTCAAAACAAGACCTGCGGTCCCAAATAACATATATAATTGGCAGGTATTCAATGATGATGAAGATCTAATCAATTTTATCCACTGTATTGATTAATACGAGTCTCAAGAAATAGATTTCAATGCTTTTGTTGAAGAAGTGGATGGAAAGGAAACTGTCTTTGGACAAGAAATAGTACAAATTAAAAAAAAAAAGATTCCAAAGGGGCTTGTGGCATCAGAAAGGGTATTTGATGGACATGACAGATTCAATTTGGAGCCTACACCCGTTAAACCGGAAGATGTTGAAGAGATTAACCTTGGGACAAAACTTGCTCCTAAGAAAGTTTACATTGGCAAAAGGATTAGTCTTTCTCCAAAAGTATAATCATGTATTTTCTTGGTCCTATGATCTAAAAGTATACAGAGAGGATCTCTTCCAACATGCAATACCATTAAAACCTAATACTAAACCATTTTGACAAAAGCAATGGCCCATAAACCCTACATTAGTACCAAAAATGTAGGAGGAACTTATGAAGCTAAGAGATGGAGGCATTATCAAACCAATCATACATTCCTCTTGGATATCAAATCTGGTACCTGTAAAAAAGAAAAATGGGGACATAAGGTTGTGTGTAGATTTCAAGAATTTGAATATATCATCTCTCAAAGACAACTATCCTCTTCCAAAAATGGAGGAGATGTTGCAAAGAGTGACTAGTTGTGAGCTACTATCTATGATGGATGACTTCTCAAGGTATAACCAAGTGAAGTTCAAGGAGTTTGAACAATATAAAACCACTTTTACCACACCTTGGGGTATGTATGTTTATGTGAGAATGCCTTTTGGTCTCACTAATGCTAGAGCAACATTTGAAAGGGCTATGGATGTAGCCTTTTCTGACTTGATCAATGCTATAGTGGTGGTATATCAAGATGATCTAACAACATATTCCAAAAAAGCAGATCATTGTGCACATCTAGAAATTTTTTTTATCAGGGTATTGGAGTATGGTATATCTTTGAATTCAAAGAAATGTCATTTTGTTGTCACAAAGGGTAAATTATTAGGGCATATTATTTCGAAGGATGGAGTGAGGATTGATCTAGAAGAGGTAGAATATATTGAAAATATTCCCATTCCAAAGATGGTGAAGTCTATCCAATCCTTTTTTGGGAAAATTAATTTCTTCAGGAGATTTATCTCAAATTTTGTAGAGATTGTAAAACCATTCTCAAAAATGTTGAAGAAAGACTCAAAAATTGATTGGAAAGAAGATTCTATTGATGCGTTTGTTTTAATCAAGAGAGAAATTAAGGACACACCTATATTAAAATCTCCATACTTTGACAAACCATTTTAGATATTCTCCTTTGCATCATTTCATACTGTGGCGGCTATGATATAAAAAAATAGTGAAAGATACAAACAACCTATCTCATTTTTTAGTAAATCACTTCAGGGGGTAGAACTAAAGTATGAAATCATTAAGAAGCAAGCCTATGCCCTGGTAAAAGAAGTCAAGGCATTCAGGCCTTAGTAGGGGCAAAAATAATCACTTATGTACCAAATGTTGCAATAAAAGATGTTTTTTCACAAATAGAGGTGACTGGAAGAAGGTGTCGATGGATAAACCGTATCCAAGAGTTTAATGTTAATATTCAAATCACCAAATTAGTAAGAGGGCAAGGAATAGCAAGATTGATGGCTAAATCCAATTTGGAAGCTGCATAGGTTTGCAGCGTGGAAGGGAAATAAAATTGGGTGTAAAGCATAAAACATACACAGTGGTACACCAACATAGCATACTATCTCAAACATATGAAATGTCTAGAAGGCTTAAATGACAACCAAAATAGAAACTTGAAGCTTCAGGCATCAAAATATGTTTTCATGGATGGAGATTTGTACTGGAAAAACAAGGAAGGTGTGTTACTATTGTGCTTGGAGGAAACACAAGCAAAGCATGTTTTAAAAGAAATGCATGAGTATGTGGAGGGAACTTTTTAGCAAAGACTACTACACACAAGGTACTAAGAGTAGGTTATTATTGGCCTATGGTTTTTAAGGATGCTTACAATTATATAAAAAAATGTGAAGCATGCCAAAAATTCTCCGACAAGATGAAGTATCAGGGGGCGTTACCACTAAGGCCTATGCAAGTTGAGGCCCCATTCCATCAATGGGGAATTGATTTTATAGGTGAAATTGTAGATAAATCTAGTGGTGGGCATAGGTGGATCTTAGTAGCCACTGATTACTTTACAAAGTGGATAGAGGCCATACCAATGAAGCATACTACGAATAAGGTTGTGATGAACTTCCTATTAGAAAATATTATCACCAGATTTAGAGTCCCTGTGAGGCTAATAACAGACAATGGCATGTGTTTTAGATTGGATGAATTCAAATTTTTTTGTGAATCATATGGTATAATAATATCATATGCCTCACCATATCACCCCCAAGCAAATGGAAAGGTAGAATCTAGCAATAAGAGTATCATAAAGATAATAAAAAAGATGCAGGATAATAATAAAAAGGCATGGGATTCTAAGTTAATATTGGCAGTTTGGGCAGACATGATCACAAAAAAGAAAGCTACTAGGAAGTCCCCCTTTGAACTGGTGTATGGAACCCAAGCTAGGATGCCTATGCAAAATATTCTACCAGTCTATAAATATATATTAAAAAAGGATTTAGACATTCCTGAGCCCATGGAAGACATGATAGAACAATTAGTGGAGTTGGATGAGATAAAAAATCTAGCACAAAAACAAAATAAAAAAAAGCATTCATAGATGAAATAATTATTTGATAAAAGGAAAAAGACAAGAAGTTTGAAATAGGTGAGATGGTCCTTATGTGGAATGCTAGAGGTCAAGAAAAAGGAAAATATGGGACATTTGAAGCCTTGTGGCTAGGACCATTTGTTATCACTGACAAGTGTGGTGAAGACTCATACTATTTGCAAAATATGGCAAGGGAAAGTCAAGAATTGCTAGTTCATGGACAATTCTTGAAGCATTTATTTTCTTAAGCAATATTATTATTCCATGCATAATAGTTTTAGGATTTCTTTTCTTTGCCTTTTTTCTTTCCTTAGGTCACATTCACCCATAGTCTGCATCCCAGAGATTACTTCTAGATTCTTGCAATGACTTCATAGCCATTCATCCCCAATCAGAGCCACTGTTAGGATTGAAAATCAGCCTCAATTTTTCCACTAGTTCTCATCACCTCATCATAACCATTTAAGTTTGCACCATGGGTATCACTCTTCAAACCATCCCATTTACATAATAAACCTCAAATTTATCATGAAGGTCTAAGCCCTAGAAAATAAAACATAGCCATAATCGCATTTAAATAGCCCATTTCCACCAAAAACATCATTCAAAAACACTATCTTCACCTCCCCATAATTGCCACCCTAGTAAATATACATTTACCCCTAGGCCCGCAAATAAGACAAAAACATATCGATGGGACAATATCATATTGAAGAGAGTTGTATCCTACTCCCTTCAATGGCCTAATGGAACAGGTTAGCGTGAAAATGTCAAAGGGAGTACCATGTATCGAAGAGACATGTTCAATGTTCCCTCAACAACCCGAAATAAGATATATCGAAGACAGTTGAACTTATCGAAGGGAAATGATATTGTGTCTCTTTGATAGACTGAAATGCATGACACCGAAGGCAATAGTATTTTAATTGTGTCAAAATATTTTGGAATTCGGGAAACAAAAAACATCTCTCAATCAATTATTATAATGAACAACTATCAAATCCAAGACACGGTTAGTGGAACAACAATTTTGAATAGACATTGGAGTATCAGGCTGAGTGATATACAAGTCCCTTCAACACTATGAAAGCAACTGAAAATAAGACATCGAAGAGAAAGGCATATATCGGGGGGGTAACAGTGAGAATCCCTTCGATGGCTCCGATAATAAAATGGAAATATTTTATTAAAATAATAGGAAGTAGCACTAAGGAATAGTTTTCAAAGCGACCATAAGGTATTGAAGGGAAATAATTACATGTCTCTTCAAAACTTTGAAAAGAGGAACAAAGGCATAAGGAAATAAAAGGGAAAAGGATATATCGGTGAGAGTGGGATTGTAGTCCCTTCGATACAACAAAAAGTACTCCCCACTTTGTTGACATGACCGACGAAGCTTTGGAAGAGACAATTAACATTAATGCCACCCTTGATTGGAAAGTTGGTGGGGATGACATTTATGAGCCAAAGCTAAATGATATGTGCCAAATATTGATCATATTTTTCTTATAAACATCTAAGAGTATATGTGATCTAGAGCTAAAATTGGAGAACACAACATTGGTCAATAGTGAAGAAGCTTAGAAGATGTGACACTGGTTCAAGTAAGTTTTCAAACTCAAACTAATTTTTTTCTTGAATTACTTGAATTGCAAAAGAGTTAGGGTTTAAGATCATGGAAGGAACATTAGAAACTCCTAAAGCAAAAAGACAAAAAATAGAAATGAGGCCCTTAAATCAAGACTTGATTGAACAATGTCCCAACTCTGGATCAAGGTCCAAGCGAACAACACAATTAAATCCTGTAGCTAAGAAACTAGAGGATAAACAAAGAAACCTAGGTGATGTATGGACTCCACAAAGAGGATATGGCATGTTCATATACCACTATAGGAAGAAGTATAGGCATAAGCCTGTGTCCAATCCATGGAGGATGAATATAGGAAAAATTGTGATGTCAAATGTGTTTATCAATGTAAAACTAATCAGGGTACTAGCTACAATGTATAATCCCAAAACACAGACAATTCATTTACATGATGGGTCACATTTTGTCCCCATTACCAAGGACTATATTTCTACTATTTTCCAATTGGATTCAACCATGAATCTGCCACTTAGAATTAGAGATCTTTTGGAGGAATATCATACTATGGACACAAGATATAAAAGGTGGAGACTGCCTTTGCATAGCCCTCGAGATATAGGGAATCAACTCAAAAAAAATTCCAGTGATGAACACCCTCCATTTTCTATTGAATTGTTTGAAGAATATTACCAATGTACCTACTATTTTCCTAGACAAGTTTTAGGAGTGGATTTTACTGCCCTAATGTCTATAACTTCCATAGTATTAGAAGTAGATAACAAAACCAGGATGCTAGACCATTTGATTATGTAGAATACTTGGTAGAAGATTTTAATAGATCACTTACCTCTATTAAAAACAATAGTGATATAATCAATTTCAGGCATCTTTCGTTGCTTATGCATCTAATTTTGTATGAAGGGAAAAGTATGGGAGTTTGAAGTGAAGAATTAAGGATCACGGATCTGGATGAGGATAGAAATATAAGACCAGTGCAAATGTGGACCTAAATTTGGGATAGTAGGTGTGTGAGGTCACATTACCTATAGTTTGAAGAATACTTTGTGAAACCCTTGTATAAAATCTTTGGTCATCCTTGTGACTAAAAATTGTCACCTGAAATACAAAGATTCCTTGGACCCAAGGAGAAGGATCAAAAGGGAAAAGTAAACCACAATTGGGGAGACTGGTACACATATGATGATTGCACTATGATTAGGGTGTATGGATTCGAAGCAACTCCATTTCTTCTACCCAAAATAGTTCCTGACAAAATTGCTTACTTAGAAATAGTAAGGCAGTTGGTATACTCAGACTACATGCATCTCAAGAGTTACAACAAGTAGTCTCTCATGCCCAGGACTTTGTGTTTTGGTGATTTTTCTGTTGTTTCTAAGAAAGGGTATGAATCTATTGGCAGAAAGTTAGAACATTATAACCTACCACAAGGGAATGAGAGAACACAATTTAATCCTGAGAATTTTATTAATAATGCTTGAGTTGACACAAAAGTTGAAAGGGTATGAACATAAGTTCTTTGTTGATGATGTAATCAGAAATTGTGATGAGTCTCAGGTGGCAAATAGGAGTGCTGCATATAGTAGGATAATGATGGCAAAGGTATGGAGGATTCATAATCCATCATATATAGAGGCCTTTTATGAGATACATGACCCTTTGGAAAGAGTTGAGCAATTAATCTCGCATGAAGATGAATTGACTAAGGATATACCTCTTATAGCCTTCAAGAGAAGAAGAGATACTTGTTTTGGGAGGCAAGTTGAAAACGTAATGACACTATGCCATTCATCACCATAACCCACTCTAGATATTTGCTTCTCGGTGGACACTCCCATGACATGTGAAGAAGACACTAAAGAGGAGGTTGAATTTGCACAAGTAAGTGCACCTATCATCACACAATATGAGCTATCGCCAGAGAGGTGTTTTTTCTTGTTTAAAGCTTCAAATAAACTCTCTGATGATGTAAGGAATCGTACAATTCAAGAGTTTATTTTAGATAATGCTTTTGTTCAAACCCCAAAATTTAAATCATTCATTTATGAGTATAAGGGTAAGCTAATAAGAGGGAAGATGAAAGAAATTTCTCTAGACTAGGAAACTAACACCCTGAGAGAATTGCAAGAGGAAGATGACAAAGAAATGAAGAATATCACTCTTGAAAGATGGTGAGAATTACTACAAGAGGGTAGGGTTATGCTTCTCCTAGGATGGGATATCAGTTCATCCATAGTTTTTGATAGTTTCAAGGAAAGATAGAATAAGAAATTGCAATTAATTGATGAGGCAAGTGATAAGATCTACACTGGTTCAGGGTATAATCCAAAAAATTCCACCTTATAGATTTGGGCCCTATATCCACCAGAGAGAAGGTCCATAATTATTGATGATCCTAATCAAGTCTTTGGCCATCTTTTAGTGTAGAGAGTGGGAGATATTAACCCTATTGAAATAAATGAACTGAACATCAATGTTTCCAAATTCAACAAAGCACAAGTTAAAACATTGATAAGAGAAAATAAGAGGCTCATTTTTGAGAATGAAAGATTAAAAAAAGAGGTGGCCAACTACAAAGAGAAGTCACCTTCTTTGTCAAGAATTGATACTCAATTGGTGGAATGTATAGAGTATTACAAGCCATTTCTGGCAGTGTATATTGGGAACGCAAAATGGAAGCAACTCAAAAGAAGTGTGATGAATTAGAGAAGAAGACAAAGCTTACCAAATTTGAACTTGCTACTAAGATGATTAAAAGGAGATTCCAGAAGGTGATAGGTCAAGATGACCAATTTTGGATGATATTTGTGAAGACACATGTTGCTTTCAAGGAACATGAAAGATTACAACACTTTTTGATAGCAAAGAAAAAAGAATTAACACCTGAAGGGAATATGAATGGACAAATACTTGAAAAATATAATGAATTGGTCAATGCACATAATGAATTTCACAATATGTTCACATCAGAATTCAATTCAACTTTGACTAGCCATTGGACATTTCATTTCCCTCCTTCAATGATGCTGGTGAACTCCAAGACCAAGACAATTGGAAAGAATAACTAGCTGAATTGTTACCACATGCACTTATTCTGATTAATGACAAAATCAATGGTGTTCAAGCATACACATAGGCATCTAGAAGGGATTCTTTCAGTGGAGTATGTCATGAAAGATATAATCACAAATATTGATATGTATGTTAAAGAAAAATATATAGAGCATCTTTCCAGAGTAAATTTGTTTATTGCCAGGGCTAGGAGTACCACTAATGTAGAAAACTAAATGATGCAGTTGAATGCTTTATCAAGGAGAGGAGGACCTTGCCAAATCAACAATCGCAGGTTCTGTATGTTGATTAACATATCAAGTATATCACGAATTGTTCTCAACTCCCATGTTGTCTCTTATCTTTTATTTACGTTAATCTTGTTTAACAAATATAATTAGTTGATGTAAAAGGACACGAACTTAGAAAATCATATTATTTTGTAAAGACCTGAAGCTTGTCGCTTACCATATAAATGGGGAAACCAAGGCCTAGTTTTGAGGATATCATCATTAGAAACAAAAAAATATAGAATAATACACATGCAAAATACTTCTGTTATTATTGTAAAATCACTTTGATGACATTAATGGACAAGAAGATTTAAACTTGGTGCTCGAAGTCTGGATTCAATTATTTGTTGATGTTACTATGAAAAGTTGTGTGGCTATCTCAAATTTGATTATTTCATGTTATTCAAATTGAATATATCAAGTATGTGTTCAATTTGTCAAGACACATTTGTTGTACTTGTGTGATTCATTTTAACCAGTTCTTTCAAGTAAAGAGAAAACCCTTTTAAATAAATCACAACCTAGAAAAATAATTTGGATTGATAAGAAGAGCCTCACAATTACTACATTGCATGTTTATGTCAGCCATAAACTCTAAAAGTGCTAGATAATTAGAACTACATCCATAAATAGATGACACATACCATATACATCTTGACTCCATTTACCCAACAGGATTAGGCATTGTCCATACTCACTTCACTTCAATACTTTATAAAACCTTATTCATACAGTCAAATTTCAATATTAGGAGTAGGAGTAGTTATTAAATCTACATTTATTTCACACTTTATGCCATTGTGGATAGATCCCTAAAGTTAAACAAGTCACACAACCTCTAAATATGCATCAATCATTAAGGTACAACTGCCTAGGTATAACATAGCCTAAAGTGTAGGGAGTTATTAACCACATCAGTTAGCTCTATTTGTTAGCAAAAAAATGTTGTAAGCTTGATCATAGAGCTTGGCATCCTCTTAGGGCTCACAATCTACATTTTTGAGACCTAATAGATTGGCAACTCTACTGAAGAGCTTAACAATATTGAATCTAGGATTTTGTTTCTATAGAGTCATAAAAATTCACATTTGCATTCACCTAACTGAGTAAGGGATTCCGTTGGGGATAAAATAAAATAAATCTCATTCAAACATAAGTACTTAATTTTCCCACTTTTGGAAAAGTGGGTGGTGACTCTATTAAATCTCTAAGATCATTGTATGATTGATAAGTTGAATATCAAATAAAAAAGATTGGATCTTAGGCACCAAAGAATTACAATATCACCCAAAATGGATGGTCGAAGATCTCAACATAAGGGAAGTCCAAAGAAAACCAATGGTAAATGGATAGACAAAAAGGGGTCACCTCCTCCAAAGGTTATTGCCAATAGGGGTGGAACAACATCAAGTGTTTTATAGAGATATCTAAAAAATCCAAGGATATCTAGAGATGGAGATGAATTCACAGTGATGAGTATTTTATAGAGAAAATGGTGAGTTTTTTATATATGAGTGTTTAATTATTATTTTATTTATTTTAATATTTTTAATTAGAATTCTCTTGCTATATGGTCTCATGAAGAGATGCATGCTCAAGAATAATAGAAGGATGAATAGATAGAACCTCTCTTAACTCTCATGATATTTCTTTAAGCAAGTTTAACCTTAACATAACACATATATATGATAATATTGATTGTTGTTCTTAGAATTAAAGTAGATGAGCTAAATATTTCAAGTGCTTGTTTGAATTCAAACGATCTGATTTTATGGATTTATTTTTTGTTCTATTTGAAAGGTTGAATCTTGAATTATTTTTTGTTGTGTTGGATGAATACTTGTTCAATTTTTTTTTTGGATGTGAGAAATAAATATAAGTTAATTGATGTATGCAATTAGATGAAATTTATTTGTGGAATTTTAAAAATTATTTTTATGAATTAACTATTCTAATTAATCAACCAAATCAATTAGATTACTCTTCTTAATATTGGTGTAATTAATTAAATAACAATTAGTATGTTTCTTATATTTTATATTTTAAGAAAATGAAAAAAAAACAACTAACATAGATGAATAACTAAAAATAATTACAAAACTAAAAACCTGTATTTTATATTGTAAAGAGTTCTAGGTCCCTTCAAAACCCGTATTTTACCTCTAATCAAAACTAAAAAAATTACAAATATGACACACTAAATCAATTCAAGTAATTTAATTGATTAATATAATTAAATAATTAATTAAATTTAATTACTTATAAATCTAATTGAAACATCTAGAAAAAACATTTTTCTAGAAACACACAAGAAGAAGAAACAAGAGAAAAAAACAAATATTATCTCTTTCTTTCTTTTTTTTGGAAAAAAGTAGAGAATATACAATTATTTTAAAATAAATGTTTTTAGAATGTAGATAACATGTTGGTTCTTTTTCTTTTCTTGTCTTCCTTTTGAATTTTGTTTGTATCTTTTGATGTTGCTTGTTTGATTTTGATTGAATCCTATATGTATTAAAGAGATTATTATTGTGTCTTCTACCTACTCTAAAAAAAACAAGATTCAAAAAAATTATTTGAGAAATCCTTCATGAGATAAAGAAAAAATTATGACCAATGTAAATATTTTTTATTTTATTTTTAATTTCTTATGAAGTAATAAAATACTTTAAATAAATGATTTAAAATAAAAAATATTTAGACAATAACTAGAGATATTTAAGAAGCTTTTCAATTTGAAACAAGATATTTAAAAATATAGATTTCATGACATAATTTTTTAATAAAAAATAAAATATTAATAATTCCTAAAAACAAATTAATATACCTTAATAAAATACCCTTTTCATTTTAAATCAAGAAATAAACTAAAATAATTATAAAAAAATATTTTGCCAATAAGGGCGTGGTCAAGTCGCTTGGTTGTAGTGACAAGCACCAAGGTTCAAACCCTCGCTGGGCCAAAGTGCTCGCAAGCCTTGTGCCTTCGTTGGACCATTGCGCTCGCGGGTTTGGTTGTTTCTTGTGGTTCACCTAGGAATTTAAGTGTCAACATGTGAGAGTATTTTTATGGAATAGTAAGGTGTCCTTAGGAAAATCAAATAACTTTTCTTCTCCTTTAACCTTTAACTAGTGGTAACTATATACAAGGAAAAGGTATAGGGAAAATAAACAAGGGATTCTAGAGGAAGAAATAGGAATTCTAGAGGAAGAAATAATGGTTTATTATAGGGGTTAAATAGTGGTGTGTAAGGATCTAGAAAATATTTAATTTCATTTTTTTGGTTAACAAAAATTAGATTGTTAATAGATGTGAGAGAAATGGGGTTAGAGAGATTCCTTATTATAGATTAAATTTGACACTTTTCAATAAAAGAATTATTATTAAATGGACGTGATAAATTAATCAAATTGGAAAGAAAAACAATCTTATATAGAATGAAAATATATATAGATGTTTTTCTATTGTTGTATTATATTTATAGCTTTATATTTTTCTTTTTTTGATCCTAATTGTCTTTGGGTCTTCTTATGACTTGTTTTTTTGTGTCAATTATTTCTTTTTTGTTTCAAAGAAATGATTCTACAACTGTGTATTATTTTTATCCTTTTCTAAATGATAGATCGTGGACAGTGAGGTTAAACATCGATGCAAGAAAACTATACATATTTTTCTCTAGATTTTTTTACAAATTAACATAGACGCTTGAAAATTACAAAAAGGTAAACATAAATAACACATGACGAAGTCCTAATAGTGTGAATATTGGATCTCCTCACGGTTTCCATTAAGGTCCTCTAAATAAAAATTGTAGTTTCTACCCATAGGAAAATGCTCTATAAATTTAAAAATATTCAAGAGTGTCATAAGTAACATAGAATACATTGGTAGAAGAGAAGATAGAAAAAAATTATTTAGAGAAAAACAAAGTGAAGGAATTATCAAAAAAATACTTTTCCTTCATGCGAGATTCACCAAAATATGTATACATCAAGTTTAGGTACACTTTCTTGTTCATATTGATTATATAGAAATGCCAACTCTTTTCTACAAGCATGAAAATATATGGTCCTATAGTGAAGGGATTGAATAGATTTACATATTCTTATAGAAGTAATAATTATATGATGTGCGAAAGAGGATATTTCAAAAAATACCAAGGAGCTCTAGGGATGGAGAGGAATGCAAAGTGATGAGAGTTTTATAGAAGATAATGATTATTGTTTTGTATGAATATTTTATTCAAGGGGTAAACGCTTTTGAACCAGATCTATGAACCATAATACAACCACTCAACAATACCATCCCAATGAGGTTTGAACCTTGGTGGCAAGAACAACAATGCCACCTTTAAACCATCACACCATGCCAATATCGACGTTTTGTATGAATATTTCCTTGTTTTATTTTTTTTGTAATATTTAAAATGATAATTATCTTGCTATTGGTTTCAATAAGAGATGCATTCTAAAAAAAATTGTAGGAGTTTTTTAACTTTCATAGGATTTCATTAGATAAGTTTATCCTTAACCTAACACAAATATATGATAATATTGATTGTAGTCTTCATAATTAAAGTATATGAGTTAAATAGTTCGAGTGTTTGTTTGAATTTGAATGATTTACTCTTTGATTTCATTTCTTTTTATTTGAAAGGTTGAATCTTTAAATACATTTTTTTGTATTGGATGATGCTTGTTCAAATGTAATTTTTTGTTTATTTTAAATTTTTACACATGTGAAAAATAAATATAAGTTAATTGATGCATACAATTAGATAAGATTTATTTGTGAAAATTTAAAATTATTTTAAAATAATTAACTATTCTATTTAATTAATACTAATTTAATTGGATTGCTCTTCTTAATTTTGATATAATTAATTAAATAACACACTTGTTCTTTTATATTTTATATTTTAAAGAAATGAATAAAAGAAACTAATTTAATCAAATAACAAAAATAATTAATTATTTAATAAACTAAATTAATTAAATAAATTTATTTAATTTCATATAGTTAAACAATTAATTAAATTTGATCACTTATAAATCTAATTGAATCTTCTAGAAAAACCACTTTTCTAGAAATACACATGGGAAAAAACAAGAGAATAAAACAAATATTGTTTTTTTTTTTTTAATAAAGGAGAAAATAGACAATTATTTTACAATAAATACTTTTAGAATGTAGATAGCATGGTTGTTTTTAATATAGTTTTGTTTGTATATTTTGATGTTGTTTTGCTTGTTTTGGATGGAATCTTGTATTTATTAAAGAGATTCCTATTGTCTCTTGTACCCACTCTAAAAAAATCAAAAGATTCCAAAACATCTTTTGAGAAATCCTTCATGGGATAAATAATAAATTGTGGTCAATGTGATTATTTTATTTTTTTAAAATTTCTTATGAAGTAATGAAATGACTTTAATAAATGATTGACACAAAGTGTTTTAGACATTGATTCTAAAATAAGGAATATGTTGATAATAACGAAGCACAATTTCTAAAATGAAGAAGCTTTTCAATTTAAAATAAGGTCCTTAGAAGTATAGATTTAATGATGGGATTTTAAATTAAAAATAAATATTAATAATTTCTAATAAAAAATCTAGTGTACTTACTAAAAATTCTTTTTTATAGACACAAATATTTAAATTAATAATAAGTTAAAATAATTATAAAAATAGTTTTATAGTTCTAGTTATGGCTCTTTTTTGCACCCTCTATACCAGTTAGCTACAAGTCTTGTGATAATCCTCTTGTTCCTACTCAACTTTTCCTATATTCAAAATTTCAACAATTACCCCTAGTTTGGTTAGCCCTTACAAGCTACACTTACACAAGGCCAATGTTTTAGCTAACCCATCTAGTTCTACTCTAAATAGATCCAAAGACACCCCAACCTTGCAATGTCAATCCCTTGCTAAAAATTGACAACTATTTTTTTTCTTCTTTTGTAACTCAGAGGTATCCCCACGACCCAACCCAATGCCCAACCTGTCTTACCTTGGGCTTACATATTGCCAAGTTGGGGACATGAGGGGTCGAGTTAAGATGAGACTAATCTTCTAGGGATGAGTGCAACCACTTGCAAGCCACACACATCAATTGAGGCTGAACCTTGGATTGAACCCAAGACCTCGGGGAGCAAACCTGAGACTTAAACCTCCTCCGCTATCTATGCAAGCTTTGGGACTAACCCAAAAAAAATTGACAACTAATTATGTAGTGCCCCTCCTATTGGTTATTTTTAATGAACCAAGCTAATCTCACAGTATAGCCTATGGAATTGTCATCTTCCAATGGGTAGCTAATTGGATGGATTGGCCAACGAATGAGTGAAAGCTTGCGAAAGCTTTCCTCTTGCACTTTGGGCTTTGCAAAATCTGGGAGGGTAATCGCATACAAAGTACTTAAGATCCTTTGTCAATGAACCATGTAATTTGTAAATAGCAGATTCATTCTCATAGATGTGCCTAATAGATGAAAATTCTGAAGAATGTGGTAGATTCTTTACAACATTTAACATCTAAAGCATGGGAATGGGCAATACGAAACTTCAAAAAATAAAATATAATAGAGTATAGGCTTTGTGAATTTGTTCTTAGTTGAGGTGAATGGTCCCCTGAACTGTAATCTCAGAAACAACTACTAAATTAGTATCTAATCCTAGGGTGAAGAGTCAACTCCACTGCAAACCATACAATATGACAACATTTAACCCTATTATCTAAGAGCATTTGCACAATTCCATTATAATGTATGCACTCTATATTATGAATTTATCATTACTTATCAAATCCAAATAACATCTACACAAATCTATGCTTCAATTAAAGTAATTTAATTGATTCTTTGAACCAGAATCGTAATCAAAGCATACACCATTGAAAAGGTAATGGAAACTAATGAAAGATCCTTGATTCATTAATAATTCATGAAAATGCTACAATGGAGAGAAAATAAACTCAAAATTGTGAACAATATCTTTTTAGGAAACAATGGAGTTGTCATATAATAATAAATTTGCAGAAAAAGACTCAACTAATTAACCTAGAACCAACACATATCTAAGCTCTCTATGCTTACATTGCAATCTAGAATCAATTCAACAACCCCCAACTCCTTACAATGAAACTGCTTCTCTCTTTAGAGAATGGAGAAAACCTAAAAATGATCCACCGTTGACACATGACACACCCCAACACCCCTGATATGCAACCAACTGACATTTAGAAGATTCCTCTTCACACTTCACTTTCCATCTTCAATTTTCCTTCACTTGAAATTCCTGTGCAAACCTTTTACTTGCATGTAAAAAAACCCATTTTCCAGCTCTACTTTCACTTAACAATGAAAAACAATAACCTCTCAGTCAAAACCCACTTACCCAGCTGTTAAAAATGCTTTTCAATGTTACATTTTAACCTTATGATATTTCATTTCACTTTGCATTTGGTTTGAAATTGTTTGACACTTTGTCAAACATTTTTTTGGGAACCATTTGAGTGCATATTCAACTTGTATGCTACACATTAGAAATATTTCCCAAATGTTGGATTTGATCGTTGGGTCATGAGAAAAGATTTCTAGGCATTTCTCGCCTCACAAGAAACTAAGAACTGCATAAAACATTTCCAAAATTGCTTCCTAGGTAATAGAAAAGGTTGATGCACCTTTCTAGAAGTTGAGAAGATATTTTCCAACTTGCACATGTGTAAATTTTTTCCTCAAGTCCAAAAACGAGAAAATGTTTTATTTTCTACTTCATCCATTAACCATGGTGCCCAATATTTATACCTAGATATAAGAAATAAGCAACAAAAAATCACATTTCTACCCCTTCCCCCCAATGAAAGACCATCTCTTTTATCTTTGATAATTTCCTTGTAAATATATGTTGGAAAGAAAACTCACACAAGCAACTCAAAGGGGTGTTGAAAAGTTAGTAAATGCAATGCCCATCGCATGATCATAGTGCATCACTATTTTGTAGAATTAAAGTTTCTTTTAATGAATATTTAACAATGTTTTATATTTGCACTAAAATTCAACGCTCAATCATAGTGCATCGCTATTTTGATTTAAAACTACCCTTCAAATATGTGTTGTGCGATGGAAATGGGTTGTGTGTGATGGAAATGGAATGAGTGCACCACTTGTTGCTCAATATATGACTTTATAAAGTTGTAAACTTTAATTAAAGTCAGCCAATGAGAACCCATCATTGCTCCTCAATGCATCCTTGGTTTGTTTTAAATCTCCATCCAAAACTGGTGATGGGTGATGAAGTTGTTGTGTTGTGTGCTCTTTGGGAATTAAGTTTTTCAACCAATTAAATCCTTTTTAAAGGTTAAAATATTTATTCCCTCAAATAATTTTAAAACATTTTAAAATGTTTTAAATATCAACACTTAAAAACATTAGAAGTATTTATAAATTTAATTTCGCTTGTGAGCCAAATGGTGAAATTTCATTGCATGCAAATGGGAACCCCTGGAGCTGAGATTTTTTGCATGTGGCCATAATAAATTATTTAAAACATGTGTTTTAAATCATATTTCCCCCAACAATCAAAATTTAGGTACCTCCTTTGTAAACTGGCCTGTTGGATGTGTTTGCCGCAGCCAAAATACATTAAAATGGCCTCCATTTTTTATTAAAATGAAATTGAAGATGTTTTAGACTAAAAAAAGAAATGGGTTGCCTTCAAAATTGTGAAATTTGCAACTTTCCGAAACACCAAATTTAGCCCGATTGCAGTCAGAAACACATTAATTAGCCCATTAGGACTCATCCAGGAAGTGTGAAACTGAACATGAATACTACCATATGTACTAGGAAACATTCTACCATACATATTTGAAAGATGACTTCTGAGTTGCAAATATTTAATCAACGAAGATGGCCTCTGGGGTAGATTTAGCAAGATGTGGACCTAACCTCTTTCAACATATTGAAAGGGCATAGGCACTTCAAATTTGCAAAATTTGTAAGTGTCATCACCTCCTATTTAAAGCTTTTTGATGTGAGATTGGTGTTTCAACTTCATCATTTCCTTGTGATTTTTGTTTTGGTTGTATTCTTGTTCTGAATGGCGTGTATGAACCATCACATGTTTGTGATGGGGTTCTTCAACATGTCAATTTTTAGCATTTTGTATGTTTATATGCCTATGCGATTCTTAAATTATCGGTTTATAATTATGATTTAGTTCAATGATATGTGCATTATTTATATACTGTATAAATGTGAAATTGATTATTGATAATCATAATGAATGATTTATATAATAAATGCTACTTTTACATTTTATGCTATTATACCCGATTGGGTGATTGTTGTTGAATGAACAAGACAACTGAGAGGGGGGGTGAATTAGTTGTATCTAATCAAAACATCAAAAGCACTCAACAATAATCAGATCCACATGCATTCAATAAACCCTTATTAATGTGATTAATCATGAAATGCAGATAACATAAACTGAAATAACAACACCATACACAAGAGAACACCAGATTTACATGGAAAACCCAATGAGGGAAAACCATGGTGAGGATTAGCTCACAATATAAGTAATTTCAAAATTGGTACAAAAAGGGCTCACTGCTAGAAAATGACATACTATCCAAAAGGCTCACATCTAGGGCTCATTGCCACAAAAAGAACAAGAAGATAGAAGAGAAATGTTACACAGAGAAAAAATTATCAATGTAACAAGGATTCCACCAAAATGCTCCAACACTTTCACAGTCTAGCATGAAAGATTTCAAACACCTTCAACTCACTGCATTTAGGAATCTAATACTTTGAATTTTGCACTGCTCTTCTTAAATTCACATTACACACACATCACTTGCATTGATATCACATCTATCTTGCTTCTCCCTTGATTCTTTCTCATTCAACTCTCAAAAACTCTACTCTTATTTATATCTTGAATTGAACCTTAAAAATCTTCCCTAAGGTTGACATTATGTCTGTTATATTTTCAAATTCAAATTAGGTCAGCACCTAAACATTCTTGTTTTGGATAGGAATGAAAGGGGACCAAAAAAACACTTAACTGAGACCCAAAATTAAGTCACACATGCCACACTACACATCCATTAATACTTGAACATTTTTGAATGTCGTGTAGACACTAGGTTAGCTATTAGCTATGAAAACGCATTAAACATTAAGTACATTCTTCTAAAAATTTTGATACACCTAACCATGAATCCTCTTGAAACAAACAAGAGAACAAAACCATGAGTCTTGAAAAGCAATTATGGAGAAATGTGGAGCAAATAGATTTCTCCTTGACACCTATGTACAACACTGCAAAACTAATTCACATACTAGTAAACACAACTTCCTTTCACCAATGATCCAAAACCCAAAATTATGAACATAGAAACCTCTAAAAACCTCGAACGACATAGTAAATCTGCATAGGAATAGCATCAATACAAAAGAAATGCAGAGCACGATCCAAAGCACATTCTAAACACTTTCACAACACTATTTTATCTATTTATCAAATTTTCTCAAAAGCACTTGGAAATCAAGTACCAGAGACATCATCTCAACTCATTACTCCATTCCAACTCATCTCCAAACACTGTAATAAAATATAGCTCCATGTACTCACAACACTTCCTCAATATCTCAACTACACATGCACAACATGCAACAACTTGTTTTCCTCTTTTCCACAATTTTCTCAATATCTTTGACATTTTCATCATGCAACAACTTCCTTAACACATAGTTGACATCAATGACAACACTAGTCAGTAGACTTCCTATTGACATCAATGACAACACCTTCATACTTGCAAAAAAAATAGATATGTGCATTATTTATATAGTGATTAAATGTGAAATTGATTATTGATGATTATAATGAATGATTTATATAATAGATGTTTTTGATAAGGAAAAACAGGTTTTGAAGGGACCTCAAAACCCTTTACAAAGGTGAAAAGCTACAAGAAAGACTAATCCTAGAGAGCTCGCAAACATTAACAAACAAACCTGTCAACTACCCAAAAGAAAAACATCAGCAACAAGGCTGATCAAGCAAAAAAGACAACACAACTACAACATCTTTTCCAAACCATTAACTGAGGCCAAATTTTCCTCAATGACCCCCTCATGCATCTCCACAACATCCTTGAGCTCTTCAAATGAAATGGCAACCTGCTTTTTGGTCTTGCTCCTCCTTCTCAAACACAGGCCAACATCCACATCCTTTTCCATACCTGGAACAAGATCCTCATTCTTCTCCACCAGGTTTGAGCAATTCACATACTCTATTGCTTTCTCAATATCACCTAGCTCCAAGGGTTTACCAGTCCATTTCAAGGATTTCTCATTTAAAATAAAGAGTCTCTTAGTAGTCGACTTCAAGGAATTATTGCTAATATTCACCATAGTCTTCAAATCATCTGATAACTTGTTAATTTTTTCCTCTATGTTAACAAATCTCTCCTCAAAAGTCTTATGAACCACCAATTCCAAAGAGGAAATCCTCTCCCATGAGTAATACCAAGGCGATTAGTATCCACAACAAGTTTATCAAGCATAACATTCATGGTTTTGACCTTACCTTTAATCACCCATTCCTTCTGATTGCTATGGACCAATGTCACACAAACATCTTGCCAATTCTTTATCTGGACATTGAGCTCCTTAACTTCTGAGATCAACCATTTAACCAAAGAAATCAAGTTACGCGTTCCATTCTCAACCATCCTAAAAAACATGCCCGTATTGACCTCATCCCAATTCTTAGTTTTTGAATCAAAATTTTGAATAGGGTCTTCTCGACGCTCCTCAATGTCCTCCTTTTCATCCTTAGTAGGGGAGTCCTCCACTTCAACCACTTCAACTTTAAATCGGTACTTATCTGGCATGTTAGCCAAGTCTGCCAAGACTTCCAACTGCTCTGCCTTCACAACCCTCCCTTTAACTTGCACTGTGCTAAAAGGAGAGTCAAGAGGAACCTAGTTAGGGTCAACCCCCTTAGAACACTTTAAATCGTCAATCCCCTGTACATTAATCTCCATAGGCTGCACAAACCCAAGGAGGTTTTTACCAACGCCAAGACTACCCTCCACAACAAGGGAGCTCACCACAACACCCACTTTACCAAGGCCTTGAGAAGGCTTTTCACAATTAAAGAAGACTCTGCTAGCTGGTCATTCACCATAACGGTCAACGAGGTGGTCATGCAAAGGTCAATGAAGGGAAGACTATCGACGATGGGAGATTCCTCACTCAAATCAAAGTTATAACCTCCTTGTAAATGGTCTTAATTATCTATTGAGAGAATATAGGCATTACTATTGTGCTAAATTTGCGTTGAGGAAAGCATGTCTGACTAGATTTCGTGCATGCATAACTGCCTCTCCACTTTTCATGCTTTCCCTAAAGTGGCATCCTCCTAATCTGTTGGAGTTGACTACCTTGCTAGGTGGCTAGTTAGTAGCTTTTCTCCCTATAAATAAGACTCGGATGCTCCTTCAAAGGAGGTTGCTTAATCTAATGATGTACTCACATTCTTAGTTTTTTAGTAATACAGTTATGATGCTCCACTGTACTGTTGCTTTCATGAATAAAATGAAGTTCTAAGTTTGTGCATTTGAGTTTAAATTTATCTTAATGAATACTCATCCAAGGGGGCCCACTTGGTGAGCATTCCATCCTTTAGTTTAGTTTAGCATAGTTATTACTTTCTGTTCAGTAATTAGTTAAAATCTGGCACTAACTATTCTTGCAGCCACTAGAATTCCATTCTGTGACTGTTCCTGCAGCCAAAGCAGATAGAGTAGTTTCCTATTTTTTTTCTTAGATCTTCATTTCTATCATGTATTTTAGCTTAGTTTAGTTGTTGTTTGATGCTCAGTACTTATGTTATTTCTTTCCAAGCAATTTACCTGCAAAATCATGTTTTTCTTAGTTGTAGAATGAATATGGCTACTTTGGATCCTTAGTGCACATACTATGCTAACCCATTTCAAGTTCACGTCCCTGGGTTGACAAGTTAAATGCACCTTCATGATGATTGAAATAGCTATTCAGATTAGATGTTCAATCTCTGAATCATAGCTATAAGGGCTTAGTTGTTAGATCATTGTAGGAGGTCAACATTTTTGGCGTCGTTGCCAGGGATGGTGTCAAACTAGGGAGTTCTTTGGAGTCATTGATAGTTTTCTTGTTGTAGTAAATATGAAAGTTTGTTCCTAGTATACCCCTCATGTAGGAAAGTAATGATCCACCATTCTTTTCCAATTCTTTGTGTGAGCTGGCTGATAGTGATTTGATACTGTATGCATAGAGGAAGGAGGAGAGATGCTTATGGGAGATTCCTTCCTAATAACCCTGATCCATTCCAACTAGATGAGCATTTGAATCTACCGAGAGAAGAAGAAGAAGATTCAAACCCCTTTGTTGATGCATTGCTTGATATAACTAGTTCTAAAATTTCCCCTGAAGACCAAAATCTACTTGAGAATCTCTTTGCTTTAGAACTACATTAAACAAGCATGGGTGATGCAAATAGAGACAAACCTAACCAACCAGCTTTTCATTTCCCCATTTCCCATCAGAATGAAGTTGAAAACCTCAAAAATATCCCTGATTTAGTCCTTCCTAAATTTTATGGACTTGTCATAGAAGATCCTGATACTTTCTTGTTCGAGTTTGACATACTCTGCAAGAGTTATGACTATACCACCGATGCCCATAGGCTTGAGCTATTTCCTACTACTTTGAAAAAGGATGCATTAAGATGGTTTATGAGCCTAGGTAGAAATACTGTGGAAACTTGGGAGGACATGAAGACAAAGTTCCTTGAAAAATACAAGGAATATTGTAGGGGTAGTGACATGAGAGGAGATGACATTTTCAGGATGCAACAAAAGGAAGATGAGAGCCTAGAGGATTACATTGGAAGGTTTTTATTTTGTCTGCAGAAATCTCCACACCATACACTTAATGAAGAATCACTAAAGCTTCTTTTCTGAGAGGAATTAATGATAACTGCACTGATGCCTTAGACTTGATGGGAGGAGGAGATATCTCCCAAGTTCCTTGGGAGAATACCAAGAAGATATGCTAGAACTACTCTAGGGCAGGTTCAAAGAAAGGGAGAGCTTACCAATCCTCCATGGGTAAGTCATCTACTAATGGAGTTTCAAGAATGGACATTACTCACTTGCTGGTAGAATTCAAGCAAGACATTATAAACAATCTAGCTAATTAGCTAGATACACTTCAGGCCAAAAGAAACAAGAGGAGGTAGAGGAAACATTGGAAGAGTATTGTCTCCATTGCAAAAAAAAGAAGGAATACAAATGTAGGATGATAGCTAATATTGAAAGAAAGCAGATTCCACCTGAGTTCAAGCCAATTCGGGGTGAAGATGACAAAGTATACTACATTGCACAAAGGAGGCCATGGGCTTCAAGACAAGGTATGCCACTAGATCTACTCTCTTTTGCTGGGCCATATTTCAATTCCTATTCATCTGGTAACCAGTGGCAGCCCCCATATCCATCCAATTATGGGGGTATCCACCACAACCTTGGAATAACCATCCAAATTACTAGCCTAATCACCGAAATTCTCCACCCTAGTGGCAACAACCTTAGGGGAATTGGCACTAGTTTCGAGGAAATTGGAAGCCACCCCCAAGAAATTGGCAATAAACAAATCAATGGAGGGGAGGGAAACAATAGAAAAACCAACCAAATAGTTACATGCAGCCACCTTCTCAGCCCCAACAACCTGCTATAATGCCTCCTCCTGCAAGCTCAAGTTCAAATACACCTAAACCCACTCAGCTACCAACTCAACCCACACCCAATCCAAATAATAAACCACAACAACAGCCAGTATACTCTGCTAATCCAAATCAATTCCCTGCATATGTTGTGAGTGTAAGTGACATCCACTTACATTCAGGAACTACTTTGTCAGCTCCTTCCACACCTATTATCACTGATATTCCTATGGAAGAAGAGGAACCTCTGAACACCCTCATTCAACCTAGTGCACCTAAGAATCCTGAACCAATTCTAGTCAAGCAAACTACACAAACACCACCATTTCCTCAAAGGTTGGAAACTATGAAGGAAAAGGAAGGAAAGGAGGACACAAATTTTGACATTATAGATCACCTGAAGCATATATGTGTCCAGATACCTCTATTTTAGGTCATAAAATATGTTCCAATCTATGGCAAGGCAATTAAGGAAGCATACATTAAGAAGCCAGGTAGGAAGAAGAAAGACCCCACACGGTCCATGTGGTGGGACAACTAGCTGATATCATGCTTGGGAAAGTGACTATTCCCAAATATAATGATCAAGGGAGTCTTGTGGTAGGAGTTGTCATAAATGGGATCTAGATGATAAATGCTCTAATTGACTTGGAAGCAACAATAAATATAATGACCAAGGATATCCTACAACAACTAAATTTTGCAAGGATGAGACCTACTCCTACTATCCTGCAACTTGTTGATAGTTCAACTGTTAAACCTGATGGTGTAGTAGATGACCTTGTGGTAACTTTGGACTCATGGGAGTGCCCCATTGATTTCATGATTCTTTCTCCTAAAGCCACACTAGGCGGGTACCCTATCATTCTAGGAAGACCATGGTTAGCAACAAAAAATGCATATATTGGATGCAGGACATGAGACATGACCATTTCTGATGGAAAGAGCACCAAAAAGCTTGTTCTCTACCCTCCCGCTTAGCCATCCCATGATCTGGATAATTCTATATGGCCACATGTTGGTGAAGAGGCTGAGGAAGTTAATTCTATGGCACAACTTATAATGTTAGGAAAAAGCTCTTTCATGCAGCTTCAATATGAAGATGAAGTATTGTCTAACATAATTCAGAATCAGTGTGAAGTGGAGGAAGCATCATCCTCTCATTCCACTGCTCTAGTCAGGACACTTTTGCCTGCTCTTCCTGCAACCACTCTTCCTGCAGCTGAACTTCCTATAGCAATGAGCATGTATTATAAATTGCTACCACATGAACTTAAGGTACCAAACATTAGTGAAACAACTATGGTAGAGATAACTACACAAGTGCAAGTGATAGAAGGAAAATACCTACACATCAACAACAAATTGAGTGAAGAACAATAGTTGTCATTGAAAAAATTACTGAGAACCCACCAGCATGTATTTGTGTGGGACTATCATGAAATGAAGGGCTTGGACCCTAAGCTTTGCACTCATAGAATCTACATAAGAGATGATTGCACCCCAATACGCCAGCCACAAAGAAGAATTAAACTTGCATTAAGAGAAATTGTAAAAGGAGAACTACATAAATTGCTAGATGCAAGATTTATCTACCCCATTTCAGATAGCCAGTGGGTGTCTCCATTGGTGATTGTTCCCAAAAAGGGAGGGAAGTGGAAAGTCTATGTTGATTACAGGGAGCTCAATGCTGCCACCAAAAAAGACCATTTTCCCTTACCTTTCATAGATCAAGTTTTGGACTCACTTGTAGGAAAGCAATAATTTTCTTTTCTAGATGGCTTCAATGGCTGTAACTAGATTAAAATTGCACCAGAGGACCAAGGGAAGACTACCTTTACCTATCCATGGGGAACCTATTCCTACTTAGTACTCCCATTTGGCTTGTGCAATGCACCTTCAACTTTTCAGAAGGTAGTCATTAGCATATTTTTAGATATTTCTCATGATTGCATGGAAATTTATATGGATGATTTCACCACCTATGGTGCCGATTTCAATGAAGCATTGGAGAATCTCAGGAGAGTCCTGCAGAGATGTGAAGACTACAATCTATCTCTAAATAGTGAAACATGCTTCATGATGATGTAGGAAGGTGTATTCCTTGGCCACTACATCTCTCACAAAGGAATTCAAGTAGATCTTACAAAGATTGAGATGATCACAAATTTTCCTACACCTACAAAACAAAAAGATGTTAGGAGTTTCTTGGGCCATGTAGGCTGCTATAAGTGTTTCATCAAGGATTTTAGTATAATAGCAACACCAATGTATACTCTTCTCACTAAAGATGCTGAGTTTCAATGGACTAAAGACTGTGGGAAGGCATTTTCTGATTTGAAGGAAGCTTTGACTCATGCTCCTGTACTCAAAGGTCATAATTGGGAGCTTCCTTTACACATCCATACAAATGCATCGACTATGCCATAGGAGTAGTATTAGGGTAGAAAGGAGTTATTGGAAATGCTATTTATTTTGTCAACAAAAACTTGCAAAGAGCTAAATTCAATTATATAGTGACAGAAAAAAATGTTGGTAGTGATCTATGCCCTAAACAAATTCAGGCACTACATAACAGGCTATCAAATATTTGTGCACACAGATCATTCAACCATTATCTCATGAATAAACCTCTGATCTTAGGTAGGCTAGCAAGATGGCTATTGCTGATGCAAGAATTTGACATAACCATTGCAGATAAACTAGGAAAGACCAATATTGTTGCAGACTTTCTTTCACGACTGACTATATCAAAAGATGATCACATCATAGATGACTCTTTCCTTGATGAACACTTATTTTCCATCAGTGTGCAAACACCCTAGTATGCTGACATAGCTAACTATTTGGTCACAGGGAGAGTTCCTCCTCACTTCTCCCCAAAAGAGAGAAGGATGCTCATTGAAAAATCATTTCCTTTTTCATGGATTGCAGGATGTTTTTTTTATACTGGACCAGACCATGTCATGAGGAGATGTGTGAGGGAAGATGAGACATATGATATTTTGCATGCATGCCACAATGAGCCATGTGGGGGACATTTTGCAGCCAAGAGGACAACAATGAAAATCCTGAATACAGGATATTACTGGCCAACACTGCACAAGGATGTAGGAAGATATACATGGAAGTGTGATAGATGCCAAAGGATGGGTAGACCAACCAAATCTGATAAGATTCCCCTTTACCATTAGGTAGTAATTGCTCCATTTGACAAGTGGGGATTAGACTTTGTAGGACCCATTGATCCTCCATCCAATGGTGAGTCTTATATCTTAGTTTGCACTGATTATGTAACTAAGTGGGTGGAAGTTAAGGCCATGAAGCATGCAAGAGATAATAAGGTTGTTGAATTTATTTATGAGGAGATTTTTACAAGGTATGGAGTTCCAAGAGAGATAGTGACTAACCAAGGGGCTCAATTTACATCAACCCTTATTGCAACACTGGTCAATGAGTATAATATAAGGCACAAGAAGTCTACTCCTTATCACCCCTAGGCCAATGGACAAGTTGAGGTGAATAAAAGGGAAATTGAAGCCATTCTAACCAAAATGGTGGTTTTTCATAAGAAGGATTAGACAAATAGACTGCTAGAAGATGTATGGGCCTATAGAACAACCTAGAAAACAACTACAAGTTTCACACCATTTGAGTTGTTGTATGGAAAGACAACTATGATGCCCATTGAATTTGAGCACAAAACTCTTAGGACTGTAATGGACTTAGGGATGGAAATTTCTGAAGCACAAAGAGAAAGAATCATGCAGCTCAATGCATTGTATGAAATGAGGAAGGAAGCATTGCATCATACAGAGGTAGTGCACAATCAGAGAATCAAGTGGCATGAAAAATTCATTAAAGAAAAGAAATTCCAACCAGGAGATTGGGCCCTGCTCTATAACTCAAGGTATCAAGATAATGGAGGAAAATTGCAGACAAGGTGGCTAGGATCATATGAGGTTGCTGAAGTATTCCCCACTAGTGTTGTTCAACTCACTACTATTGACCTAGTTAAGTTTAAGCTGTTTGTCAATGGTCATCGCCTCAAATTGTATCACAAGCCAACTTCCAAGGAGGAATTCCTGCAATGATTTTCTCAGCATGCAACACCAAAACTTCCTGCAACCAAAGGAAGTGGAACTAGTGTCCCTCCTTCTGGCTAATTAAGGTACATAATTTGTCATAATAAAGACTTCCACTTCTTCACCCATCCTCCCATCCATCTCCACCTTTCTCTCTCTTCCATCAAGCCTCCATGATTTCACTTCATTCCACCATCACTTCACTCCATTCCACTCCACTTTCATTAATTGCTCAACTAACCTCTCAAAAGGTGACCAATACTTTCTTCATAATCTTTGTAGTAGATCTTCCAAGAATCCAGGTACGTGCACATCAAGTGTTATCTCTTAATTATCTTTTAGTACATTCATTTAATTGTTGTAAATTAATATAGACATTCTCCATAGCATATCATTATTCCTTTCCCTATCAAATTTCCATAACTCTCATGCATGTGAGGACACATGCTCAAATTTAGGATGGGGGGGAAGTATGAATGCTATGTCCATGTGTCTGTCCATGTTGGCTCACGTTAGCAAAGTTTAAATTGAGTTGATTCAAATTTTGAGTGAGATGACAGCTCGCATGTGTGAGGTGATATCAACCGCCACCATTTTTCTTGATCATAAGCCCTCATTGATTACTCCTTTATTGCCTTTATTACTCCCATCATAATCTTAAAAAGGTAAATTCAGACAACACCGATGTTTGAAATTTAGCAACGCTGTAGGAAAGAAAAGTTGGGCTTTTAGACAGAGACTGCAGGAAACTAAACAATGGGAGGTGGGTTAATTAGGAATGAACCCACGGTTCATGATGTATTGCTGCAGGATGCACTTTCACAGGCTGAATTAAGAAATTGCAGCTAGTTAGACTATTTCCTGAAGCTTAATGGTTTTGATGAAAATGTTGCGTTGGAATTTTCCCATAAATTGTTTGAAGGAAAAGCCACAATGAAAGGGATGGAGGTATTGGCTACTGAAGAAAGAATTGTAGAAGTTATAGGGTTTCCTGTTGATGGTGAAAATTATCTTGCTTCCAGATATGCCAGGCCAGCTAGGGCAAAATTTACAGAACCTGGCGACCCTCCATTGAGTGTGGAAAAACAAGGTGCAAAAAAGAACCTCTCTACCTAAGCCATGAAAGCAAGCAGTTGTTCATGTCGTAAAGTACATTACCTACGAAGGTCGCTAGTCGAATCTACACTTTGTGCATTTCAAACTTTTGAATCATATGAGGCATGGGAGGAGAATGAATGTGCCAAATGTGTTATACCACCTTCTTTCAATCATGGTGGTCGAGACCCAAAAAGGTAGGGATAATTCCATTTCCCACCATTGCTTGATCAAATTGTTAGTTGAAAAGTCTTTGCATGATGTGTCTGACATAACTTGGGAAAAAATCTTGAAAATTGATCAAATTAGACTAGAACATTTGTAACTTAGGGTTTTGCCTCAACCTCGTAGGGCTAGAAAAATATTGAGCACGACTGAAGCTACTCCTGGTGCTTCAACTTCTACCATGGGCCCTAGTGAAAACCCTCCTGCAGTTGAACAAACCATAGAGATTAGATCTTTTGAGGCAGAGCATTCAGAAAAAGAAAGTTCCTCTTCAGATTCTAATGATAATGTTCCTTTTGGAATCTTAATGAGAACTAGGGCACAAAAGAAAGAGGTAGAAATAAAGAAAGGAAAAGTTAAAAAGAAAACTATAGGAAAGAAAGTGCCAAGCTCTAAGAAACGAAAGGCTGACACTGTTCTTCCTGCAGTTGAAGAAGAACATGAGAGCCCTCTTAGGAAATTGAGACCAGTTGGGCCGACCTTTGGTGTGTCTTCGCAGGGAAGCCCTAAGAATAGAGAAACATCACAAGAGGACATAGAGGCACCAATGGGGTAGGTGAATGTCGAGGAAAAGGAAATATTTGAGGAAGCAACAAATGTAACATTGACAGACCTTTCTACCATTGCCGAACAAGTTGAAAGTCAAGAGTTTGAGGAAAATTAGGAGCTCCTGTAGCAAGAGTAGAAACAAGAGTTCTTGTAGCAAGAGCAAGAGCTAGAAAAGGAGCCAGAGTTGGGAGAATATTCAACACCCCTGCAACTAGAATTGGCCGAGCATTCAAAATTCCTACAGCTAGTGCTACAGGAAGAGTAAGCATCTGTGCCAGGAAAAATTCTGGTAGGAATACATAGGCCCTCTAATTTCTCAATGCACATGGTAGCTATGAATTTATGGAAAGAGATGCAAAGAAGGGAAGAAGAATGGAAGGAGGAGAAACGTAGGATGAATAAAGAAATCCAAAAGAGAGATGAGGAGATTGAGGACAAGGATGTAGGAATTTCTACTTTAAAGAAAAAGGTGAATGATATGACATCCCTAGTACCTCAGATATTAGAATACAAGACTCCTCCAAGGGTCTATGCCTTGTATCTGAAGGAGAAGTATCTTTCTTTTAAACTAGCAAGGATTGTTTTAGGTTTGAATCCTTCTATTGAGAATCCTCTTGAATTTTTCAATGCTTTTAGGATTGCTCCCCCTAAAATGAAGAATTTATTGTGTGAATTTTACTTGCATAATCATGCCGTGACCCAAGACCATGATTGGAATCCACTGTTGTATGTTGGGGATGTTCAATTAAGGGAATTCATGTCTTGGATACATAATGGGATTAGTTGGGGAAAACAATTCAAGACTTATTAGCACATTGAATCAAACATTCCCCTATCCATCAGGGTTGAATCCAAAAATCTAGGGAGCATTTTCATAGATTGGCACAAAATTATTTATAGCCCAAGCTATGTTGAAAGGATCTTGTCTGAGAGAGAGGAAGTTTATAAAGAATATGAGGTAGCAAAAACCAAAGGAGACTCTTTGATGGGATACCTATCACAAAGGTGGAACAACCTAACTGATGAGTTAAAACAAGTTGAGCCTCACTCTATGCAGAATTATGCTGCAACACTTAAGAGAGTTGAAAGATATATACATATTGGAAGGACAAAGAAATGATTTTGGCTCCCACTAACTTTTCAGCCACCTATCCTATTGTGGCCCGTGCCAACTTCAGATTTTACCGATATGATATAGCTGTAGAGAGACAGAGATGGAGTAGATTGGACAAACAACAAGGGTTCTATTGGGACCATAATTCAAAAACTACAGAAACTGACGTAGGACAATTGGAAGTTGCAAACTCCAGGGCATTAACAAAGAAAAGGAACAACTCTCCTTCTTTTGCTAGAGGACCAACAAAGTCTTAGGTTGGGGGGGAGTGATGAGTCCAGTTTATGACTCAACTTTGATAGGAGTTTATTGTCTATTTTCCATAGTTGTCATAAAATTTGATGGTTAGATGTTGATCTTTCTATGACATTTCCTCAAAACCATAGACATTGGGCATAAGCTAATTTTTTACAATCTTTAATGACATTGGCATGCTATGTGAACTATCTATGTTGATTTTACATGTGGATTAATGAATGTTACTTTAAGATAGTTACATATATGCAATTGTTGTGCATACTAATATTGTATTGCAAATATAATTAGCCACTTACATAATTAAAGAAGACTCTGCCAGCTAGTCATTCACCATAATGGTCAACAAGGTGGTCATGCAAAGGTCAACGAAGGGAATACTATTGATGACAGGAGATTCCTCATTCAAATCAAAGTTGTAACTGCCTTGTAAATGGTCTTAATTATTCTTGAGTGAATATAGGAGTTACTGTTGTGCTAAATCTGCTCGAGGTAAGCATGTCTGACCAGATTCCGCACATGCATAACTGCCTCTCCACTTTTCATGCTTTCCCTAAAGTGGTGTCCTCCTAATCTGTTGGAATTAACTGCCTTGCTAGGTGGTTAGTTAGTAGCTTTTCTCCCTATAAATAAGACTTGGATGCTCCTTCAAAGGAGGTTGCTTAATTTGATGATGTACTCGCATTCTTAGTTTTTCAGTAATACAGTTATGATGCTCCATTGTACTATTTCTTTTCATGAATAAAATGAAGTCCTAAGTTCGTGCATCTGAGTTTACATTTGTCTTAAGGAATACTCATCCAAGGGGGGCCACTTGGTTAGCATTCTGTCCTTTAGTTTAGTTTAGTGTAGTTATTACTTTCTGTTAAGTAATTAGTTAAAATATGGCACTGACTGTTCCTGTAGCCACTAGAATTCCATTCTATGACTATTCTTGCAGCCAAAGTAGACAAAATAGTTTCTTGTTTATTTGCGTAGATCTTCATTTCTATCATGCATTTCAGCTTAGTTTAGTTGTTGGTTGATGCTCAACACTTATGTTATTTCTTTCTAAGTAATTTACCTTCAACATCATGTTTTTCTTAGTTGTAGAATGAATATGGCTACTTTGGATCCTTAGTGCACATACTGTGTTGACCCATTTCAAGTTCATGTCCCTGGATTGACAAGTTAAATGCACCTTCATGATGATTGAAATAGCTATTCCAATTAGATGTCCAATCTATGAATCACAGTTGTAAGGGCTTAGTTGTTAGATCATCGTAGGAGGCCAACAATCACCAGTCTCATAGCTAGAATTTTTAACACCCTTTTTGTGGGCCGGGGTCTTAGGAGAAATAGGGATTAACTTCATCTTTATGTGAACAAACACGAGATTCATAAGGCCTTCATGTAGAATGAACTTCTTAGGATTCTTCTGATGGTCCTCAATACTATTCTCCATAAACAACAAAAGATAAAAAGGAAACGAAACCAACACCTTATGACAAAAATGATTCAAAAGCATAAAGTGGTAGCTATAAACAATAGAAAACCTACCCTCCAGGGTGAAGTAATGCATAATTTCTAGAACTAGATCCCTCCAAAGTGGTTTGAGAGACTTGCGGGCATACCCACCACTCCCAACTTCCCTGAGCTTCTTCTTCTCATCAAATTCAAAGAAATTTGCAAAGGATTTCTTAGCCGCACCTCTGTCTCTGTAGAATTTCCTCCCAACGGAAGGAAGCCCAGTTACCTCTGCCACAAAATACTCATTAATATTGAACTCCACACCTTTGTAATGCAGAATCCTACTGCTCTACCCTTTAACAAAAACCTCCATCGCTTCCAAGTTCGAGCCTTGGAGCTTTAGCAAATAAGGGGTAACTCCACCCTTTTTTAGATGCTCCCACACAGTTTCATTACTCTAGAACTCCTCACACAAGCTTGGATCCACTATACAACGAGCTCCACCCATGGCGGCATGCAACAAACAAGAAACCAACAACACCTTAGTTTTCTGCAAAGATAAAATTAGGAAGACTAACCACAAAACAATGAAAATAAGACCCAAAAAGCGTGTGAGCCTTCCATACCAAGTACTTCCAAACTTACGCAGACAGGCCATAATATCTCAAAAATCTAAATGGCAATTATGAGAAGATTAGGGCCAAGATTCAACGTGCATAAACCAACTCAAAATAATAGAAAAGAGCCTTTCCCTCATCTCGACCACCTTAATAACATGACACCTAGTCATTATTGGAAATGATTTTAAGGTTAAGTGGTAAGGATTCAAATTCATCCCAATTATTTCGAGCCACCACTCTCAAATTAGCTAACCCATCAGCCAACAAGTTAGCTTCCCTAAACACATGCGTGATTCCTATCTCATCAAAAGAATTAATGATGGAAAGTGAATCATTAATGAGATGGGAAATAGACCACGAAGGAGGACACTTCAACAAAATACACTTTATAATATTAAGTGAGTCTCCTTCAAGCCAAATTTTGGAGACCACTAATTTTTTTTCCAACATGAGGCCATGATAGGCTGCAACTACCTCTGTATAGTGGTTTGTCTGAGTTCCCAAAGGGAGCACCACTGTAGAGACAAACCTACCATTCTCATCATGTAACACTTCCCCAAAGCCAACAAGACCCGAATTTCCCTTAGATGCTCCATCAAAGTTAACTTTAAACCAACTAGAAGAGGGATCCAACCACCAAACCCTCTCCCTAGATTCTTTTATCTTCTTCACTAGATTAGAGAGGTCACAAGAGAGATTCTATCTTTTTCCCACAAGAAAATCATAAGGAGAAACAACCACCTTGAGCTTAAAAGAGGGGATCACCAAGAATTCAAAAAGGAAATTTTCCCTAATAGCATCATATATTTTAAAGGCCAATCGAGAAGGAAACAGTTCTAGCTAACGGAAAACATGATTGTTGTGTCCCTTCCCAACTCCCCATGCCACATGTGACAAGATAAGAGACCACAACATGGAGAGAGCTAGATTAAGAGAATGAGCCACCCACTGTGACCACAATTCAACAAAAGAGGTAGAAAACACCCAAGCTAAATCCCACAATTGAAAAATATGATCCCACACATCCCAAGTATAATTGCAACCAGTCACCAGATGAAAAAAATCCTCAATAGCTTCTTTACATAAGAAACACTTGTTCAACAGAGACATTCCCCTTTTCACCAGATTGTTAAGAGTTAAGATCTTGTCTTGACACATAAGCTAGAAGAAAATATTAATCTTAGGTAGAAGCTTCCCATTCCAAAAATGACCCTAGAAAGGAGGGGGACCAACCGAACGAGTCTAAAAAGAGAAGGCTGAAGAAACATAAAAATTGCCATTGGGGGTCAACTACCAAATAAAAAAATCATCAGGAGAATCAACATGGATATGAATCATGGAGAGAAACACAAAGAGGGGCTTCAGATCCCTATTCACCAAATCAAGTATGATCCACCTACCCTGAAGGGTATAATAAGCCACAAAAACACCCCATTCCCTAATACAAAAATCTTTGAAAGGGTCCGCCCAAGGTTCATCCTTCAAGGGACCATGCCCAATCCACCAATCATCCTAGAACAAGATCCTTCTACCATTACCAAAGACCCATCGCAAGCCAACAACCACAATTGAATGAGCACAAAGCATAATGTTCCAGAGGATAGACCCCTGTGGAGGAACAAAATTCTCCCTAAAAAAATCTCTAAACTTATCCACTCCCCTCAAATATTTAGAAGAGTAGATTGTCATCCATTCTTTTTCACTCACAAGAAAATTCCATAACTGTTTCTCCATAAGGGATGAATTAAATTCTTTTAGCTTATGCAGGCCTAAACCACCTAGGATTTTTTATCTACAAACCTCCTCCTAGGGAAACAAGTGTAATATTTTCTTCTCCTCCACCCCAGACCACAAGAATATTTTTCTCAATTCCCTCAATCTTCTTCCAAAACCTTTTGGGAATTTGGAACAAGCTAAGTGAATAAACTGACAAATTCTATAAAGTCAACCTTATTAACTAAATTTTACATGCTTGGCTAAGCATGGCACCCTTCCAACCAACAAGCTTCAAATTAAACTTATCAATGATACTATTCCAAAAGGAATCAGGGACACCATTAGAAAAAAGAGGGAGCCCCAAGTAGGTTGAGGGGAGCTCCACAATACCACATTAAAAAATACTAGCAATCTTCAATTGACGATGCTTCGAAGTATTAAGAAAAAAAGTAGTACTCTTAGGCAAACTCACCTTCTGACCCGAAGCCGCCTCATATTGCTAAAGAATAAGATGAATAGATTTAGCCACAAAAATAGAAGCCTCTTCAAGAATAATAGTGTCATCAAAAAATTATTGATGGGAGCAACAAAGCTGGTGTGAGGAAGGATAAAGACCTTTAAAGCCCCATTAGACACCGCTTGAAGAAGATACCTTCCCAAAGATTCCACCATAATGATAAAAAAAAGGGGGAAATAGGATCCCCTTTCCCAAGACCATGAGAAATTCTGAAAAAGGTCAAGGGCGACCCATTGATAAGCACCACAAAAGGAGAGAATATTAATTACCACACCAATTGCAGAACCTGGTTTGAAAATCCAAACACCTTAAGAATGCTATTGAGGAAGCGCCAATTCACCTGATCATAAGCTTTGACCAAATCAAGCTTCAAAATGAGCCTGGGATTTTTGTTCACTTTAAGAGAGTGGATGTTTTCATGCACCGTAAGAATAGAATCCAAAATTTTCCTTCCCAACACAAAACCATTCTGCTTAGGTGAGATAATCTTAGAAAGCACACTTTGTAACCTAGAAGTAAGCACCTTTGAGAAAATCTTATAAATGGAATTACAAGGACTAATAGGCCTAAAATCACCAAAGAGATCAACCCTAGACTTCTTATGGATTAACACTATAAATGTGGAATTCAATTCCTTAAGAAGCGGCCTACTCCCAAAGAATTCTTTGGTACCATTGAAAACATCCTTCAAAATTATCTCCCAAAAAGACTAAAAAAATAACATAGGGAACCCATCAGGGTCCAAAGATGTATTTCCTTCAAAAGAAAACACGACCTTTTATGTTTTATGCTATTATACCCCGTTGGGTGATTATGTTGTTGTTCTGCTGTATATACATTGAGCAAGTAGCCTTGATGTGCATTGAGAGGTTATAGGTACAAGGTTATTTCTCCACCTAGCTACACAAGTCTGAGTTATTCCCCACCAATGGTTATTTCAAAGATGTCACATTGGGCCTCCCAATCTATTCCTCAGTCATACTCAAATCAAGTATGGTATGTGTCATATTTGACTAGTATTGACTTGGATTTGAGTTAGGAGTTATTCCAAAATACCTATATATTGTGAATGACCAATAAATATCTTATTAAATTAATGGTTTAAATTTTATGTTTTCCAGAAATGAAATATTAAGAATTTAAATTATTTCTATATTGGTTATTGAAATATTTTTCGTGTTTTGGGAAAGTGAAAACATATAATTTAAATAGAAATGAAATTAAGTTATTATTTATTTGGAAAAAATTCTTTGGGCTGGGAAATGTGGGTTATGCTTGATTTAATTATTTTGTTTAAATTTTGATTTTTATAATTTAATTGAATATAGGATTATATAGATTTAAATTACATGAATTTAAATCTTGATTGTTAATTAGGAATTGATTAATATGGTTATTTGATTTTTTGGGAAAGATTGAGTGAATTGTAATATAAAAGGAATAGTAAATGAATTTTATTTTATTTTATTTGAAAATTGAAAAAGGGTAAATAAGAAAAAATGGTTTTTTTTTTCTCATTATTAATTTTGTCGATTGTGGGAGCAATTAGAAGGGGAATTTGATGAGATCAAGTTTAACTCTTGAAGAAACTAGAAGAAAAAATGAATCCAAAAACTGGAGAAAAAAATTGGAAATAAGGATAGATAAACTTTGTATCCCTTGTACTTATTTTTTCTAAGTAGTAATAATCAAGTAGACAATAAATTATCACTATCAACTAATATTGAACCATTAGATAATTAATTATCACTATCAACTAATTTTAAACCATCCCAAGGTTTTCTAGGATATAAATCTTGCATTGAATTGTTCATTCTTTTTATTTGTACAATTTTTTTTGGTTTTGAAGAAATTTTTAGACCTATACTTAGTCATCTGTTGAGAAATTCAAGTAAAAAAGTATATAAGTGTTTATTTTGTGTATTTCTACTATATAATATAAGAATTATAGATCACTTGACCCTATTTATAAATTTATATTGCTATGATTATTTAAATGTATATTGGAGGAACATTGTGATAACTTTGTTGTCATGGATCTTGACTCTTGTTTTTTTATCCTTTGGACTCATATAAAAAAATTATCTTTATTAATTTATAATAGCTACATATTACCTCCATTATGTGTGCCACTTCATTTCAAACTTATAAATGAGGTGATATATTATTTTATGAAACTAAACTTGTAGAAATTATTGGAACATGAAAAATATCTTAATTGATTGCACAAATTGCTAGTCTAAGAAGAATGAATGTTGTATAGTAACAAAAAATGTGTATTTTGTGTATTTCTATTATACAATATAAAAATTATATATCAACTTGATCCTATTTATAATTTATATTTCTATGATTATTTAAGCATATATTAGGGGAATATTGTGATAAATTTATTGTCATTCATGTCAATAGAGAATTGTTGCATTGATGTCAACCTCTGAGGAAGCAAGTGTGTTCAAGTGTGTTGGTTGTATTATGTTGTCATTAGTATTGTCACTGGTGTCAACATCTAATGTAGCCATGATGAGTGAGTGCTTTCAGATATCAACCTCTTGTGTGGTTGAGATGTTGAGAAGGTGTTGCAAATATTGAATTGGTATTTATGTTGTTTGGTTTCCAAGTGCTTTTGAGAAAAAAATGAATAAAAGAGAGTTGGGTGTGACAGAGTGGTGTTTAGTGTTTTGCTTCACATTTCTTCAAGGTTGAAGATGTGCCCATGTGATTTGGATGTGATGATCAGATGTTTTTAGAGATGTCATATACATAGTTTTAGGTTTTGGATCATACTATACTAGAAGATGTGTTTGATAGAATGTTTATCTAGTGAAACAAGGTGTCTAGGAGAAATGCGATTCTCTAAATTTCTCCGTAGTAAAGGTTTTGGTTTTGCAGATTTGGGAACATGCTTATAATGTTTGTATCTACCTCCATTGAAGTATTAGGTGTTTATTTATTCTGCAAGGTTGTCTACTGTATTGGATGTTTGTTCTAGTGTGTTTGGTTACACAAAATGAAGACCTGTTCTTGAGTTTTAGATGGCTGTAGTAGTTGTGCAAAATATTTTGATGATTCTAGAATATTTTGATATGTTGTATGAGTAGTTTGGAGTGTTTTTGTGTGGTCTACAATATTTTTCTAGACCTTGAGAGGTGTGTTTGGAGTCGGTTGTTAGTGTTAGTGCATGTTTGGTTGACATGGCATGCAAGTGCTAATTCTTGAGGATAATTTTTAATTGAGGAAGTTTTGAGAAGTGTGTTTGTGTAGATTTGGGTCCCAATTAAGTAGTGGCATGGTTTGGATTCATTTATTTATATTGTGGAAGTGTTTAGCTGGTGTAGGGGCACAATGGTCATTTTGTTTAAATGATGCTAAGAGGTGTCTAGGTTGGATTTTTTGTGTGTTTGGTCTTTGGTTGATGTAATAAGGTCAAATGAAGACCATATTTGATGATTTTGTGTCATTTAGGGTCCATTTGGTGTGTTTTGTAAAAGTTTCTTAGCAACTTGACAATTTTTGTATTGTGAAGAAGTTGAACGATCACCTAATTGAATTTAAGTTGTGAACCATTGGGAAACAATTGAAATATGTTTAAATAGCCTCACAAACATCGAGGCATGGTTGTTGAAGCTTTTGGTGGTTAAAATAATAAGATTTCACTCTATTTTCTGTAATTTCATTATGTTTTCTATAGTTTCTCAGACCTGTACGACTCCGTATAGTTGCTTCATGAACTAAAATCCATGTGAATAGTTAAAGCATTGAATCCTCTATAATTTGGTGGTGGTTTGATATAAATTCATTGAGAAATAAGCAAGTTTGATAGATTTCTTTGGAAACTGTCTGAAAACCCTAGTTTCAAGGGTTTGCAGCCAAAAAAATGTGAATACCAGTCCATTCCACTATTAGAATTTGGCCAAAATTGGTGGAATGGAGGGTTTTGATTTTTTTTAGTGTTTTCAATGTCTTTTGGAGCAAGGTATGGGGTTTGCAGGGTTTTTGTCCAATCCCTAGCCTAACATCTTCATGTGTTAGGCTTAGGTAGGATAGAGAAGTGGTAGGACAAAAAATTGCAAGAGTTGGTAGATGATGAAATATATTGATTGGGACCCTATGTGACCTAAGAAGATAATTGGTGAAGGGTTTTGGTGTTTGGGAATTGAGTTTCTTGTAGGTGCTTTGGAAAAGTGACCTAATTGGCCTTGTTTTTGGCGTAGCAGACCTGGTTGAAGCAAGTTAGTCCAAAACAACCATAACCACAAATGAGATATGTTAAATTTAGGCCTAATGGGTATCTAAAAAATTGCTTGTCCAGTGTTGAAACAACCTTCTCTAAAAGATGCACTTGAAAACCTAGGTTTGGAGACCTAGTAGATGAAACAAGCAATATTGTGTGAAACCACCTTTTGATTGGGTCTTGTGGTTTGAGAGGTGACTGAATTGAGTCAAAATATGTTGATTGAGACAATTCCATCCCTTCTCTACATTAGGTGGTATCGGAGCATAGGTTTTGATTGAAAGTGGGAAAGTCAATGAGACTAGGCATAAGCAAGATGCCTCCAAAGAATAATCCAATGGCCAAAGAGGTTAAAGAACTGAAAGAGTAGTTGCTCCAAAAGGAGAGGATCTATAAGGAGTGTCAAGAAACAAACCTTGATAGAATAGCAACCCTGGAGAAGAATCAAAGAAGATGTATGGTCAGTGGTGACCCAAGTGACAAGGAGGATGAGGGTGAGAGTGAGAACCCTCCAGTAGGAGTCCATGAAGAAGAGGAATTGGACCTTGAAGAAATGAGGATGGTTAGGATGCTAAAGGCTGTCAAGGGTGATGGTACTCCAAAAGTGAAAGTGGAAGTACCTATGTATGGTGGTAAGATGGACAATGAGGAAGTTTTGGCTTGGGTAGATGCTTTGGGCAACTTTTTTGAATTTGAAGAGGTGCAAGAGGATAAGAAGGTGAAGTTTGAAAAAACCAAATTAAAGGGAATTTCCCTAACATGGTGGAACTATGTTCAAGGAGAAAGATTCAAGAAGGGAAAGACAAAGATAAACTCATGGGACCAGATGGTGGCCAAAGTGAAGACACAATTCTTGCTTGCAGATTATGCACTACAAACCTTTAGAAAGCTACAAAACTTGAAGCAAAGGGAGTTAGATGTGATAAATTATACTGAGGAATTCTATAAACTAAGTATAAGGGTTGAACATATAGAAGATGAAGCAGAGAAGGTGGCAAGATACTTGAATGAGCTTAGGCTCAATATACAAGATGAGATTGGCCTTACAACTCCTAGGACAATTGAGGAGTGTTTCGAATTGGCAATTAAGGAAGAGGAAAGAATCAAAAGAAGACAAGAGCAGAAAGGAAGAGGAAGAGGGAATAATTTAAGAAGTAAAGGCACCTTTGGTGTAAGAGGGCAGTCACAAAAGCAACAAGGTGAGGTAAGCAACCATCAAGAGCAAAGTGGAGAGTCAAGTGGCAGAGGTAACTTTAGAGGAAGAATATTTGGAAGCAGAGGAAGGTTTGGTGGACAAGGGAAATGATCTAATACCTTTTCAGGTAGATGTTACAACTATAATCAATTTGGACACTCAGCTTGGAAGTGCTCAGATAAACAAGCATCAAGCTCTCATGGTGGTGAGCGAAGGACTCAAATTGTGCATGAAGAGGATGCTAAAAGTGTAAATTCACCATCTCAGCATGCTACCCTTGAGGTAGGTGAATCATTGATGATGAGGAGAACACTTATCAAGGTGCCTACAACCAAAGAGCCTCCACAAAGGAAATCCTTGTTCAGGACTACATCCAAGTCACATGGAAAGGTATGCAAAGTAGTGGTAGATTCAAGTTCTACTGATAACTTGGTGCCTTTAGAAATGGTTGAAAAATTGAATTCGAAAAGAATGCCTCATCCCACACCCTAAAAAGTGTCATGGCTAAATAAGGGTCAACAAGTCTTAGTAAATGAGAAGTCATGGGTAGAGTTCAATATTGGGGGTTACAAGGACAAAATCCTTTGTGACATCATCCCCATGGATGTTTGTCACTTGCTGCTAGGAAGGCCTTGACAGTATGATAGAAAGGCCAAGCATGATGGCCATAAGAATGTCTATGTCATAGATAAAGATGGTACCTCATACACCTTGAAACCCCTTAAAGATGAAGAGTTTGATAAGAAAGTTGGTTCTAGTGTCATGGTAGTAGGGGAGAAGGAGTTTTTGAAAACTTTGAAGGATGAAGGAGGTCAAAGATTTGCCTTAGTGATTAGACCTAAGTCCAAGTCTGTTTTAGCAGCAAATAAGTTGGAATGCATACCTAGTGAAGTTCAAGCCTTGTTTAATATGTATAGAGATATTTTAGTTGATGAATTACCAAGTTCCTTGCCTCCCATGAGAGATGTCAACCATCATATTGATCTGATCCCTGTTTCTATTTTGTCAAATAAGGCTGCATACAAAATGACCCCTGAACAAAATGAGGAAATAAGGAAACAAGTTCAAGAATTGTTGGATAAAGGTCTCATTAGGGAAATTTTGAGCCCTTGTGTTGTCCCAACATTTTTAGCACCTAAAAAGGATGGGGATTGGAGGATGTGTACAAAATATAGGGCTATAAACAAAATAACCATTAGATATAGGTTTCCAATACCTAGAATGGAGGACCTAATGGATTGCTTGGGAGATGTATGCTATTTCTCAAAAATTGACTTGAAAAGTAGGTATCATCAAATTAGAATAAGGGAAGGAGATGCATGGAAAACAAAATTTAAAACTAATGAAGGACTAAATGAATGGATGGTGATGCCCTTTGGACTGTCAAATGCTCTGAGTACCTTTATGAGACTTATGAATGAAGTGTTGAATCCTTTTATTGGTAAATTTTTTGTTGTATATTTAGATGATATACTTGTGTTCAGCAAAACAAAGGAAGAGCATTTGCAACACCTTGACATGGTTTTGCAGAGGTTAAATGAGGAGAAATTGATGATAAATCTCAAAAAGTGTGAATTTATGAAAGAAGAACTAACATAGTTTAGTTTTGTGATCTCTAAGGGTTCATTGAAGATGGATCCCACAAAGTTTGAGGCAATACTCAGTTGGCCAACTCCAAGGTTAGTAGGAGAGGTAAGAAGCTTTCATGGGCTTGCAAGTTTCTATAGAAAGTTCATTAAGAATTTTAGCCACATTTTCTCACCTATCATTGATACCATTAAGGGAGACAAAAGAAAGAAATTTTAGTGGACTAATGAGGCAGAGAAGAGCTTTGAATATTTTAAAACTAGAGTGGCACAACAACCAATACTCGCTCTCCCTGATTTCAATAAGGTTTTCACCATAGAAACTAATGCAAGTGGTTTTGCAATAGGTGCAGTGTTAAGCCAAGAAGGTAGACCGATGGCTTTCTTCAGTGAAAAGCTCAATGAAGCTAAAAGGAAGTATTCATCATATGATCTTGAGTTGTATGAAATGGTGCATGCTCTTAAGAAGTGGAGGCATTACCTTTTTCCCAAGGAATTCATAGTGTTCACCGATAATCATGCATTGCAATTTCTGAACAGTCAAGACAAATTGAATCACAAACATACAAAGTGGGTTGAATATTTGTAGAGCTACACATTCAACATCAAACACAAGAAAGGTAAAGCTAAAAATGTTGTTGATGCTCTTAGTTGGAGGTCAATGTTGGTTCATGAGATACAACTTCAAAGTGTGGGCATAGATGCATTGAAGGACATGTATGCTGCAGATGAAGACTTCAAGGAGGTATTTTCTGTTTGTAATCAGTTTAAAGATAATTTCCATGATAAATATTCTAAATTTTTTTTGCAAGATAGTTTGTTATTTAAAGGAGATCATTTATGCATACCAAAGTGCTCTATGAGACAAAATTTGATAAAGGAGAAACATTGTGGAAGTCTTGGTGGACATTTTGGGATTGAAAAATCATTGGATCAGGTAAGAAGGTTCTATTTTTGGCTAGAATGCAAGTAGATGTTAGAAATTTTGTTGAAGGTTGCACAATATGCCAAAGAGCCAAAGGTTCTACCTCAAATGCAGGATTGTATTATCCCCTACCAATTCCTAACCGGCCATGGGAAAGTTTAAGCATGGATTTTTTTTTAGGACTGACAAGAACTCAAAGAGGATTTGATAGTGTCTTTGTTGTGGTTGATAGGTTTAGTAAGATGGCTCACTTCATTCGTTGCAATTATACAAATGATGCTTCACATGTTGTAGGGTTATTCTTTAAAGAAATAGTAAGGATTCATGGTCTTCCACTCATAATTGTTTCAGATAGGGACTCAAAGTTCATTGGCCATTTTTGGAGAACACTTTGGAGAAAAATTGGAACCAATTTAACTTTCAGTACTGCCTACCATCCACAGATGGATGGGAAGACAAAGGTGGTCAATAGATCACTTGGGAACCTTCTGAGATGTCTCACAAAAGAGCATGGACAACAATGGGACCTAGTTCTTCCTCAAGTTGAATATGCTTATAATGATTCAGTCAATATAAGCATAGGGAAAAGTCATTTTGAAATGGTATATGGCATGAAACCAAGAGGTGTATTTGAACTTAGGGATTTGACAAGGATGGAGAAGAGAAGTGCTAAAGGTGAAGCTTTTGCAAAAGAAATGAAAGAGATCCACCATCAAGTGAAAGAAAACTTGCAGAAGAGTGTTAAGAAATATAAGAACCATGTTGACTTGAAGAGGAGAGGTGTGCAATTTAAGGTGGGAGATTTGGTCCTTGCACACTTGAAGAAGAAAATATTTCCCAAAGGGAAAGTACACCAAGCTATTGATGAAGAAGATTGGGCCTTGCAAAGTGGTCCATAAATTTGGGTCTAATGCTTATGAGATAGAACTCCCTCCTAGAGTTGCTATCTCCCTTATATTTAATGTTGATGACCCCTATCCTTTTAAGGGGTTTGTGGATGTAGGTACATGTGTTGATGATGAAGTTGCTGATGAAGAATGGGTGAAGTATCTACCTCCTTCTGAACCATTGAAGCTTGAAGCAATTCAGACACTAAAGAGGTGAAAATGACTAGGCATAAAGTTTACAATGAGTATCTTGTCAAATAGCATGGTTTACCTCCAGAGGATGCAACATGGATGTTTGAATATGATATCAAGAAACATGGAACCTCAGATAAGGACTTGATCTTAGGTGGAACCTGATAATTTTTCCTCTCTGGGTGTATGGTGCAGGGGCACCATGGTCATTTTGTTTAAATGATGGTAATATGTGTCTAGGTTGGAGTTTTTGTGTGTTTTGTCTTTGGTTTATGTAATAAGGTTGAATGAAGACCATATTTTATTATTTTGTGTCATGTATGGTCCATTTGGTGTGTTTTCTAAAAGTTGTCAAAAGATGTAAAAGTTGCTTAACAACTTGACAATTTTTGTATTGTGAAGAAGTTGAACTGTGACCTAATTGAATTTCAGTTGTGAACCATTGGGGAAAAGTTTAAATATGTTTAAATAGCCTCAAAAACATAGATGAATGGTTGTTGGAGCTTTTGGTGGACAAAACAATCATATTTCACTTTGTTTTATGTAATTTCATTATGTTTTCTATAGTTTCTCAGACATGTATGGCCTCGTATAGTTTCTTCATGAACTAAAATCCATGTGAATAGTTAGAGAATTGAATCCTTTATAATTTGGAAGTGGTTTGATATAAATCCATTAATAAATAAGCAAGTTTGATAGATTTCTTTGGAAACCGTCTGAAAACCCTAGTTTCAAGGGTTTCCAACCAAATAAATGTGAATACTAGTCCATTCCACTGTTAGAATCTGGCCAAAATTGGTGGAATAAAGGTTTTTGACTTGTTTTCAATTTTTTTAATGTCTTTTGGAGCAGGGGATGGCGTTTGCAGGGTTTTTGTCCAAGCCCTAGCCTAATATCTTCATGTGTTAGGCTTACATAGGATAGAGAAGTGGTAGGACAACAAATTGCAAGCATTGGTGGATGATAAAATATATTGATTGGGACCCTATGTGACTTGAGAAGATAATTGGTGAAGGATTTTGGTGTTTGGGAATTGAGTTTCTTTTAGGTGCTTTGGAAAAGTGGCCTAATTGGCCTTGTTTTTGGCATATCAGACTTGGTTGAAGAAAGTTGGTACAAAACAACCATAACCACAAATGAGATATGTTGAATTTAGGCCTAATGGGTATCTAAAAAGTTGTTGGTCCAGTGTTGAAATGGCCTTCTCTAAAAGATGCACTTGAAAACCTAGGTTTGGAGACCTAGTAGATGAAATAAGCAATATTGTGTGAAACCACCTTTTGATTGGGTCTTGTGGTTTGAGAGGTGACTTAATTGAGTCAAATTGTGTTGATTGAGACAATTCCACCCCTTCTCTACATCATTAGCTTTGACCTATTTGATGTTGTATGGTTGAGGTGTATACGTTTTATTAAGGCCAACCTAATTGATATTATTTTAGGTTGTAGAAGGTATAAATGCAAGGATAATTGTTGTGTGGATAGTGTGCAAAGTGTGTGTGATGTGAAAGATGTGAAAGTGATAAAGTATGTTGATTTTAGTGTGATCCTTAATTCTCATGACTTCCTAATGTAGTGAGCAGAAGGTGTCTACATTTCAATATGTTTGATGAGTTATTTGTGGTTCAATGGAACTATATCTTTAGCATATGAGAGATGCATTGTTAGTAGTTCAAATTGGTAGTGAGCCATCCCTTCTTCTTTATTCTTTCTTTTGAATAACGAGTCCTTTGGTAGTGAGCCACCAATAATGATTCTTTCTTATCTTTTTGGGTAGTGAGCCCTTAGCAGTGACCCTTAATGCATTCAGTGTTACAATTCATATATTAGTGAGCTAATCCTCACCATCATTTTTCCCTTCTTGGGTTTTCCATGTAAATATGGTTTTCTTATGTGTTTGATGTGTTTTCATTACTGCTTTACATGTTTACATTATGTTAATGCATGTTAAGGGTTTCATGTGAATAAGGGTTTAAGAACTAATGCAGATCTAAATGTTAATGATGGTTTCTGATGTTTTAAAAGTATACAACTAATTAACCCCTATTGAACACCTAGAATATTGAGAGGGGGGTGAATTAGTATTCTCTTAAACCACATCAACATTTAAACATTCATTCCACATAGAATATTCAATTTGTAGTAAGAAAGGAAAGCATGAAAACCTCCATCAAAACCACATAACACATGAGCACCAAATTTTTATGTGGAAAACCCAAATAGAGAAAAACCATGGTGAGGATTAGCTTGTAATATATTATAACTGGTTATGAGATATTATAGAAGTTCTCATTGTAGGTGGATGCACTACCCATAGAAAGAAGAAAATATAAAAGAGAGGGGTGGCTCACTGCCAAAATGAACTATTATAAATGCATCTACAAAATGTTGGAATACAGTTCCATTGAAGCTCAATATACAGAGTCAACACACTTCATATCACTCTTCTCTAACACTCTGATTTTCTCTACATTCACATAAATTTCATACAATTCAAATAAACAATAATTGTGTTCATTATTCACTACATCCAATACCAAAATAATCTTATACTTATATCCATTTCATCCCCAACATCAATTAGGTCAGCCTAATTAGATGTATCAAGCAAAAACATAACTTGTCGGGTCAACATACATTCCTTGTGCATTAATTAAAACTTGTAATGTATAAGATAGGTCAGGGTGGACCCATAATAACACCCTTAGAATGATTCAACACTTAACCTCTGCAATACTCATATCATATTAGGTTGGCACTTGTGAAGACCTAACACCAAAATTCATCAACTAATCAACCAAGAATGAACATAGGGACCTCCAAACTTCATTCCACTTGGAGCACAAACTATATTAAGACCTATAAATACTCCCATTAATTTTCAATACAAGATACCATTTCATGATGAAGTACAAACTCACCAAAACATGCACCATATACAAGCAATCACTGTCACTGGCAGTCCCGATATTTTGTCATTCATAACTTCTTTACCAGAGGACAAAAAAATGTGAAAACTTGGACTTAGACTCCTCTAACATCTAACAAAATTTCTTTAGAACCAAAGATCAATATTCTTCAAGGTGGACTAATACAAACCAAAATACCGGATGTCTTGTACACTAAAAACACTGTTCTAACACTTAGCTAATTTTCAAGTCAACTATCTACACTGGATCAAACCTTCTTGCAATTATACATTGGATTATCATCTATATACACACTCATGCTACACCAAATGGTCTACAAATCAATATCCATACCATTTTTACATCAATGATAATGTTGCACACTATACAACTCATGCTCGTACTCATGTTGCTAGTAGACATATCAATGAAAAACTCTAAAAACTTCCAACAATCTCCCACTTTGTCATTGATCGAAACATGCATCAACTATTCTCTAAAAATCCAAACTACTCTCCCCCTTTGACATCACTCACAAAATCTTTACCAAATCACATACATACTCCCCCTGATTGATATATACATGTATGAATGAGAGTAACAAAATTCAAAACTCTGACCAATTCCCCATATTAGTGCTATCCATTCAACTGAATCAAAAATTACATTTGAAAACTATCTCTACCATCCACATATATATAGTGAAGTGTGACTAAGAAACTGAAGTACATAACAAGAAAGAAATACACATCATTAACCAAAAGAATTATTTGACACCTACAATTTTGCAAGGTGTGTTTACCAAAATTTCTTTCCTTCTTCCCATTCCTTCTTGGTTGTGCCAAGCATGTGACTCTAAGCTTCAAACTCCATAAGGAGTTCTTCTCCATCATCCAGAGTGCTAGGTATCAGATTTAACTTTGTTTATTTTTTGTACTTATTAGGGCATTGGAAGTAGGTGTATATTTTACGTTTACTAGTTAACTAAGATGTCCAAATTGCATAATTATCTTTTCTCTTTTCTCTTACATTTGGAAGAATTTTTCATGTAGGCTCTCAATTTCTAACCTTGTGCTTCCATTTGCATCAACTGTCAAATCATAGGCACTAGATGCCTTATCAATTTGGGATAATGGATTCCATTTCATCCTTAATACTCTTCATGGAAATGGGCCATTTCATGCAAAACTAGAAGAATACCTTGGATTCCAAAACACAATCCTAAACATCTTTGAGATTATTTTGAAATTTATGATGTGCATTGGAACACTTCTTTGTTATATCCATTAATCTTTTATCATTCACCCTTTTATCTATCTCCTCCATTTTTTACTTCAAATCACTGGAATATTCTTTAAATGAATCAAGCAATAAATTTAAATTTTACATATTGGAAAAATAGTTATCTATGCTTGTATTGGGTATGCTTTCTTGTAGCAGTTTCACCACTTCATCAATAAGCTTTGTACTCTTTTGATGAGTTTACAAAATTTGCTTCTAAGCAGAGGCATGAAATCTGACACCTAATTGTATATTGTTTAATGGATAAATTTTATCCATATCAACTTTCCCTTGTTGCATTGGAAGTTGTAGTAGCTGGGTAGACACAACTAGCTGGAACTAGAATTGCATACTCAACAAGTTCTTCAATGAATCTTCGAAGGTACTAGAAGATTCACCAACCATCTTCACTTTATCTTCTACATCCTTCATTTCTAAATCATTTTCCTTGTCATCAATGCTTCTTTCTTCTTTTTCTTCATTAGTTTTCTTAGCATTGTCAGGGTCTTCATCGTCCTTATTATCTTCAGTATCGAATGCATTCATAGTCTTCTACTCATCATCAAAAAATTTATCAGTGTTATCTAGAGGCATATTCAATTCTAAGTTGTCTTGTACAACCTTTACATCCTTCTCTTATTTTGGAGGAGGGGAGTTATAGACGGTATGAATATCCTCTTTTTGTGTCTCTCCAACATTCTCTTGTGAAGTAATATCTTCTCCTACTAGAGGAGTGGTATTAGTAGCTCCTTCTTTTGCATTATTCTCTTCCACATCTAAAAGAGTGTCATCCTAAACATTCTCTTCTTTTGTTGCATGCTCATGTTGAGCATTTTCTTGTTGTGCTTCCTCTATAACATTAACTTTCAGAGCCAACATGTCATCATGTATTTCTTCTTCATTGTTTAGAGTTAGCCCTAATTTTTGTGCCAAATTTGCAACCTTCTCCATAGTTTCATTCTAGAGCCTCTTAAGATCATCCTAATCTCTGCTCATAAGGGTAGTTACCCTTTTCTTTGTTTAGAAAACCTTATTGTACACTTGAGCCGATGTATCTTTACTTTCATCCAAGAGGGGTGTACTAATCTTCTCCAAAGAAAAATATATTAACTTTGCTTCTTCATCGATGGATTCCTATCTTCTAGCATATAATACATTCATTAATGCTTCAGGCAACTGTTTTTCTATGTTTTTCATGTTGAACTCAAATGCAACTATATACTTGATAATTTCTTCTTCTACTGTTTCCTTGTCAACATCATCCATAGTAGTATACAATCCAACAATATCTTCTAAAATTTCATGCTCCACAATCCCATTAAATAAAGCATCTAACTTCATAGGGCTATGCTTACTTACCAAAGTCTTCTTCTTTTTCTTTTCCTTCATTTCATCTCCCCTTCCATCTTTCTCTTTACCCTAGCCATCAAGACTTAGAGAGGTAATGTGAACCTGTCGATGTTTCCTTTGGTTCCCAATACCAAAAGAATGTGTACAACCACTTATGCTTTTCTTTCTAGGCATTCCTTTGTTGTGAGTTCCATGGGAACCACAAACCAATGATTCTTCGTTCTTATGGAACCTCTAACCACATTTGCTAAATTCATATTTGCAATAATTTTTAGGTGTTCCTATGGAAGCTCTAACCACCTTCTCTTCCCACATTCGAAACCCTTGTTGGGGTTCCATGGAAACTAAGAACCAATGTTTGTTGGTTCCCATGCAATCTTTGACCACTTCATCTTATCTTTTGGAAAGAATGGAACGATATCCATCAAAGGTTAAATATGAAGTAGAAACCATTGGTTCTTGGTGTTTATGAAAGTTTTGATAAAGGGAAACAAGTCATCAAAAGTTCCATAGGAACCAAAAACTGTTGGTTCCTAGTGCCTATGTAAGCTTCAAGCACTCTTATTTCGTCAATTTGAAGTTTTTATTTTGGGGAATTGATTGAAGTATAAAAATAAAAAGAGGAATTAATGATGCAATATCAAAGGCACAAACCAAAGAAAGACAAACCATTTAAAATATCTTAGATCAGCTATAATTGATGGGAAAACAAAAAGGAAAATAACACACCATTAGAGCATAATAGGGAAAAATGAGACACACTAAAATAGGGTGCCAACACCACATACTTTAATTGCACGAGTTATTTTCCACCTCTCATTCCCAATACCCCAACCAATGGCATGGAATATAAGTTATCCCTACTCCCATGTCCAAATCTCTATCCATTTTTCACCTTAACTTTCACCTACCCCCTACACAATCCAAAAGGTAATTTATGACTAGATTTAATTCCCTAACTTCAAGAATAGTTTTTTTACCACCACAAATACATTATTCAGTAAAAAGAGATAAATTAACATATAATTTTTCAATTCAATAAAAAAGAAATATGGCCTAGATTTCCATTAATGATATGGTGAGGGTTCTACACCTATCAGATATGATTTGATCATGCCTAGAATTATTTTTTTAATATGTGGGCATAGATTCAGAGAGAAGAGAGGGTAAAGTTTAGATGTCTTAATTAATGTAAATTTTTAGGGTTTTCAAAGCTTGATACATTCATGGCATACCCAAGCCACCTTTCAATAAATTTTGTAGGCCTTTTTTTGTTATCTACACTCAAATCCAGCTACAATTAATGCTCAAAATGATGGAAAATATCATGAGAGTGATTTTCTCACATTTTCAAGTATCTCTACAAATCCTAAAGGGAAAACTTATATAAGTGGGTATTAAAGAGAATGATAGCTAGAGCATGGGAAAAATTTTCAGTATCATGTTGTCACATTTCCTCTCTTATATTTGAAAAAATGAGATTGAGATCTATAAATATATGCTCTTTCTTCATTGTAAGGGTTGGTCATTCATGGTTTTCCACATAACCAAAGTGAAAAGTATTATAGGGTTTTTTAAAAATTAGTGTATTCACCATTAGAGTAGTTCCTTAAGTGACAAGATGTAGCTACTAGATCATATTTGTGTAATCACATGTCTCCTTGGCCAACTGTTGGACTTTTAGAGATTTTTTAGATATAAAGGTGTGATAGGCCCTCTTATAAAATTTTCTTTCACCAAAATTATTGTTGTGATTGTAACAAGGATTTTATTAGTGTTGAAACACTATGATTTATTAAATATTACCATTTTAATAATCTATGTCTTGTTATAGAGGAATGTTAGTGAATGTTGGAAAAGGATCATTAAGTGATGTGATTGTTATGCATCATGCCTCTATTATTATTTACTATTTTCTCTTTGTAATGGTTGAATATAACCTTATGACCCAAGAAGGCATCAATATTGAAGACTCTAACTCTCCACACACACTGAAAAACAAAAATGTTCAATAGTAGTTATAGGAAGTAAAAATAGGAATTACACATGTTCATTTTTCAATGATATAATTAGGGAATATTATTTAGTGATCACAAATTGTTATTTATTTAAAGGATTATGTCCAATGTGTTTATACCTTGCTAGTGTGTAAAAAATGTTGAATGTAATCATCTTAAGAGATAACAACAATTTTTTATCTATAGGCACATATGTAAAGTAGTATATTAATTAAAAAACAGGTCTAAGAAAGTTAGTAGGTCTTGATCTAGTGACAATTATAGGGTTCAAGTTTACATCTAGGTATAACAGTAGATTTATTGTAGTCGTGTCACATTCTAAATGATTCATATATCACTTAAGAAAACCTCTAGGAACACCCTTCTAAGTCTAAGTTGAGCTCAAAGTGTACGAGAGATTATCCATTCTCACTAGTTTGCCTTTAAGTATCCCAATCAAACCCTATTTTTCCTTCTTGAAGAAAAAATCTTGGCCTTGAAGGTAAACATGAGCTCTAGGAAATCTAGGACCTATAGTTTCGAGACCTAAAAAGAGCCAAATTTAAATAATACTATTAATTTTTCAACAAATTCTCATTCATTTAATAATTTGGCTTTATCCTTAACACCCACATAAGAAAGAATTATATTTCATTTCTAATTAAACAACCTCTAATATAATTTTGTAAACTTGACATAGAAAAAATGATCTTTCATGATAGTAATAACTAAGATACTTAAGTCTCCTTATAAGGAGTTTGGAAGATAGATTGTTGTAACTTTTCCTTTATTTGTTCCAAGAAAACACGTGTTATCAAAATTCTTTGAGACTTATTTATGTTATTAGAATTCTACTAATTCATCAACATGTTTAGAAAAATTTCAATATTTGAAGAGGGTTAATTAATTTGGTTTTGGAATAAATGGTTTTTCTTTTGATTGTCTAAATTTTCTATAGATGGATTTTTTAATATTTTTAGATTTGTTCATATGTCATGTTTAGAGATAAAATAGCTTATTCCTTAAATTTGTGCAATTCTCTAGACATGAAAGATGTACATATTCAACATAGAGATCTTTGAAGGTATTTTGTAAAGGCCAAAGTGCTTATAGATGGTCCCTACAAAATTTATAATAAGGAAAAGAGAATAGCTTTAAACCCACTCCTCAAAATATTCTATGGCATGGTTTCAAGTATCAAAATATTCTAATTTTAAGGAGATTTGATTGCAAAAAGAAAAAAAAGGGTTTCTAAAATGGTTAAGTCATGTTGTTTAAAATTTTTGAGTTGTGATGATCAAAATCTTACAATAAGACTAAATATATGGTAGCTTGTCTATTATGAGATGTATAGGAAGAAGTTAGTTGCTTATTTGTTATAACATAATAATTTAAGTTAATGGATGGTCAATGGGATATACCTAAAGAAGCAACATAATGACTTCCTATTAATAATTCAAATATGCCTAGTTCTCTTTCTAGAGAATTGTACTTCAAACAACATGATGTATTGTGAAATGTACATTAATATAGTGCATAAAAGGAGTTAAATATATATTCTTTTAATTTTTGTACTCACAAAGTGAAAAAAAATCAACAAGCATGCATGTTAATGCCTATGTGATATTGGTTGAATAGTCTCAACTTCCCACGAGATCTAAATTAAATAATAGATCAAATCATAAAGATTGACATGAAGTAATTAAGATCTTATGAGGATTGTATTTTCTTACTTTATAATTTCATTCATAACACTTCATATCACTAATGGAAAATACAAAACTGATTAACAATTTTTATTTTATTTTATTTTAAAATTGAATTACAATAATATTATACACATAATGACGAAAGGATCAGAAGATCAGAAAAATTCTGTGATACCTATCATTTTATTTAGTTTTTTCAGATGTAGCTATCTGTTTGTTCACTTTTTTTTTTCCATAATCTTGTTTCAGTAGCTTCCACCACTAAATATTCCATGCAAGAGAATAGGATTTAAAGACAAGTTTATTACAACCATGCAGTTAACATTCCATTAAGAACCCAGTATTTCTATGCACTTTTTTCACTATTTCCTCCATCAAGAGGAAGATATGCCATCAAGGAAAACTTACAAAGTATTTTCTTCAATTCAAAGCAATTGGAAACTTATAAACTTCATCAAGTTATTTAAATATGTTTTAGCATAACTTTTGGGTCGGTCAGATTGTACAGTTCTTAATGCATTTGGATATCGACCTCCAATTTAAAAATTCTTTTCCAATCACCCAAAGGATATTTTTTTTGATATGGTACTCAAAAGAAGACAGTTCTTGGTGGAGCTTTAATTATCAAAAGGAAGAATCTCTATCATCTTGTCAGTGTTTGTTCTCATGTGGAAAGGAAAACAAAACTGATGTTATTTTGATGTTTGTACGACTATCATCATCTACAAACTGAATGTCTTTGACAAACATAGGTCCTTGAAACTTCATGAACATACCTTCACCATTCTGGCGTATACTCTTGGGAGCATCTTCTTGTAGCATGAAGAAGCCAACCCAAGCAAACCTTACAACAATTATGAGAATTGAGCACTTTTTCCAGTCTTTATAATTCGCAATGCCATAATTGTAATGACCATGAGAATGACAGGGAAACCAAAGAATGGAGTTGTATAATGTCATTGCCAGTGCTCCCTCCACGCTTACTACCAAAAGCAGCCAATAAGGTGGTCATGGAAGGACCTGTGATACTCATTGCATACGAAAATGTGATGTGGTGAATTTTTTTATAACACACAATCAGATGTCAGCCATATGGCAACACACTATTGGATGTCATCCTTTACAGACACAATCTATGAGGCAAAGAGGTCTAGTGGTGTTCTTTTGGTGAAGGAGCTTGTAGTCTATATAATTGTTGTACTATAAATTTAAAGTCCATAGATCAAATACTATAGACACAAAGTACTATAAATGTAAAGTCCATAGATCAAATACGATAGATACAAACTAAAGTTCATAGATCAAATGTCATAGACACAAAGTATTTTAAATCTAAAGTTCAGATTGATCTATAGGGAGACATGCTATCTAAATTTCAAATCATGATAGTATTAAATCTAAATTTATATGTTGGTGATTGTCAAGTTTTAAGAAATTAAAATACACAAAATTATTATTAGTCTATTGTAGAAAATATATTAAACAAATTTCAAGCATAATCATCTAAGAATTGTTCAATACATGATCTTTTTTATGGAGCATATAAGTCATTGAATAGTAAATTTAAAGAAGTCATCAATGCTCATTCCACAAAGTGGGATATATTAAATCAAAGTAAATCAATAGTGTTGTTAAATATCTTCCATTACAATAGGTAAGAGCAAGTTAAAAATTTAGAATATGCAATGATATCAAAATAGATGTAAATAATCTTAGTGTAAATTATAAAATGTGATATTTTAATAAAAAATTGAAGTAAATAATTTAATAGTAAATACATTATTCAAGAATAGGTTTTTTACCACCCAAAATGCATTATTCATTAAAAAGAGATAAATTAACATATAATTTCAATGATAAAAGAGAAATGTGGCCTAGATTTTCATTAATGATCTGGTGAGGGTTCTACACCTACAAGATATGATTTGATCATATGCCTAGAATTATTTTTTAATATGTGAGAATAGATTTGTTGGATGTTGTGGTTGTGTTGCTAATATGTGGTTGTCATTGATGTCAACACTATTAACATTAATGTCTTAGAGGTTGTATATGTTGAGGATATTGAGAAAATTGTAATAAAATAAGTTGCAGGTTGTTAGTGGTGAAGTGAAGTTCAATCTATTGCTTATCTTAGTACGATTGATGATCAAAGGTTGTGGATTAAAGAGTTTCTTGTCGAGTATATCTAGTTTATCCATGTCAAGTTTCAGAGATCCGCGTAAAGATTTGATCAAGTTATGAGTAGTTGTGTTCTGACAGTCATTCTGTTGCTTTAGTTGGTATTCCTGAATGAAGATGATGTGATCCTAGTAAGTTCAGTTGTTGCGCATGCTTCTCTGGTGATTTATGATGTTTGTGGATGTTTCTAGATCGTGCTCTATCTGTGTTGCATGTTCGCGTTGATCGTTGTGCTCGCGATTAAAGATTTTCTCTTGCGTGTTCATGTTTCATGTTCTTGGCTGATAGGGTGTTGTAGCATGTTATGGATCTTTGAGGAATAATTTTTGAAGGTGGTTTGTGTTTGAGAATTTCAATTTGGGTCTTCACCATGTTGTGGAAGACCTTGGTTAATTCACATTGAAAACTATTTATTGTTTTGGGCCGATACTTTGCATATGTTTTATTATTTTATTGAGGTCGACATGTAGCGATGTAATCTCTTGTTGCAGATATATATAAATGATTGTTTATTCCATTTGAAGGTGTGCTTGTGTATGAGATGTGCGAATAATGTCCTAATCATTCAAAGGAAGAAACAGAGTATGAAGAAGAATGAGCAGAGTGTGAAGAAGTGTTCATGTGCTTAATCGGAATTGTAATCAGGCATTAGCAGATGCTATTTTCTCAGTTCAAAATCCTATGGATTGTATTTGGCTATGCTTGCAGATAGTGTATCATGCTGGGTAGTAAGCAACTACGCTTAATTGGTATGAGATCTAGGTAGTGTGCAGATGCATTTGACTTCCCCATTCACATTCTTTATAATTTTAATAGGGTATAACTTTGTGGACTAACCTCCACTGTGGTTTTTCCCCTAACAGGGTTTCCACGTAAAAAATCTTGGTGTTATGAGTGTTTTTGATGTGTTGTTGGTTTATGATTTCATAGTTATTGATCATATATGAGAATAAGGCTAATGAGTTAATAATTTTGAATTTTTTGACGACAAATTGATTCACCTCCTCCTGAGTTGTCTACCCTTGTGTTTGCCAACAATTGGTATGAGCTGGTTCCTTGGAAGAAGTTTAACAACTTGAGGTGATTTGGGATGGCGACATACAAGAAGGGTAGTCTGAAAATTGATGGAAAAAATTATTATCAATGGAAAGCTCAAATGGATTGTCATATGAGATGCATTGGTGAACCCTATTGGAAAATTACAAAGAATAGGTATGTTATTCCACAGAATGGTCCTTCTACTCCAAATGAGATTAAGGAAGTTGAGTACAATATCATGACCAAGGAAGCATTGTTGAGTGATTTGATTGATTTTGAGATGAAAAATGTTATGGATTTGATGACTACTTGATCTAGAAAAAAGTTGTAAACTTTGTATGAAGGTGATGCTCATGTGAAGATTGCTAAGTTGTAAAGTTTGAAAGGGAAATATGAAATGTTGAGATGGGTGAAGATGAGAACATCACTTCTTTCATGCAAAGAGTGAATGAGCTTTGTGCTTGTTTATGGATGGGGCAGACAGACGTTGGAAGAATTAGGGACAACACGCAATTGCTTTAGATCCTTACTTTGTTGCATGTAAAGTCAAAGCTACTTATTGAGGAGCTTGAGACTATAATAAATGTAACCAGTATGATTGATTGGTAAGCTTGCACAGTTGATGGGGTTTGGAAACGATGCTCTTCCTAGGTAAGTCTGCATTCAGGCTACTACTTCGGATGAGATAAATAGAGATATATGATCGGTGAGAAGTTTCAACTACGAAATTATTTGGTAAGGAGGCGAGAGATTGAGGAAGGAGAAAGCCAGAAGACTTGAAGCACTTATTGTCAAAGGAAATAGAAGAAATGATATAAAGGAAATGACCTATTAAATATTTTTTCTTGTCAGATGAGTCTTTTGCATCAAGATATCCAGAAGGGACTGCTGGGACTTTACTAACAAGCCACCAAGATTTAAAGAAAAGTGTTATTATCGCTGCTTGGTGGCAGGTGGTCTGTGGGGATGCCAGAGGAGTGATGGGTGGCCCCAGCCACTGCTCAAGGAAAGTGATCTGCCTGCCAGGGCCACATTGATTGTTCAAATGTAGAGAAAGCTCTAGTGATCAGAGTTGAAGAGAAAGATGAATGGGTGATTGGCAGTTGATGCTCTCATCACATGACAAGTGATAAAAGTAAAATTGTGATCTTGGAAAAGTATGATGGTGGTGTTGTAAGATTTGGTGATGAAAAAGTAGGTTGGCAATTAAATGGCGGAGGATGTATTTCTCTTGATGGTAAGAATAATATTGATGATGTTTTTTATATGGAAGGTTTGAAGCATAATATCTTGAGTGTTGGACAGATGATTGACAAGGGATACAATCTTCAATTCAAGGATGGAAAGTGAATAATATTGGGAAGTTCCAAAAATGTGATTGCTTTAGGTATAAAAACAAAAGGTAACATCTTTCACTTGAATGCTACTAGTAAAAGTTGTTTGATTGCTCAAGTTGATGAAAATTGGTTGTGGCATAGGAGAATATGTCATGTAAACTTTGACGATATTATCAAGATAAGTTCTACTCAGGCAGTGAGAGATCTTCCTAAGTTGGTAAAGCCTACTAATACTTACAGCAATTGCGTTGGGAAGAAGGCTTTAAATTTCATTTGAAGCAAACAACATTGTTCAAATGAGTAGGAGAAAACTTGTTCATCTCTTGATTTGTGTGGTCCCTCTAGAATCAGAATTTTACAAGGAGATAGGTACTTCATGTTACTTATTGATGATTACTCTATATTGATGTGGGTTACTTTCTTAAGGGAAAATTTTGAAGCTCTAGAGAAATTCAATATTTTTAAGGCTATGGTTGAAAGAGAGACAAGTCTAAAGATTAAATTTTTGAGATCAGATGGGGTGGTGAATTCACTTCCGATGAATTTAATTCTTTTTGTGAAGAGCATGGGATAAAGAGACAATTATCGGCTCCGCAGACCCCTCAACAAAATAGAGTTGTGGAAAGGAAAAATAGGATAATTCAAGATGCTGCTAGGACTATGATGTTGGAAGGAAATGTTCCTCATATCTATTGGAGAGAAGTTGCGAGTATTATTGTTTACACTCTCAAGCTGGGTATAGAGTCAAAGTTGATCTTGGTAAGACCCTTTTGAACTATGGAGTGCAGGGTCATAAGCTGCAACAGATGACACAGAAGCCAGGGGTAAATGGTATATCAAAGAGATGAAGATGCCAAAGTTTGATGCTAGAAGTGATGAAAGATCTTTCTTGAATGAAGCTTCTACTAGGCGAGAGGCTTTCTGATTTTCCTGTAAGAGATTGAGGAAAGTGGACAGAGAGGCAGTAACCCCACGATTGACGGGGCACTGGCTGGCCATGCCTTTGGCGGATTTGATTTGGGCCAGTCCAAACCATGATTCGATCCACGGAAAGAGATTCGAGACTCAAATCAAGTTGGGATCATTCTAGTAGTCAAGAAAATCGAAGGAAGGAGCTTCGATGAAATAGGAGAACACGAGAAGTTAAGAACATCCCTAAGACTCCAAGGTGAGTAGACTAAACATTCAGAAGATCAGATAATAGGTGATAAGAAAAATTATTCGAGACTAGGAAAAATTGTAGAAAGGATAATGTTTGATTTCAAGAGGCGGGCCTAATAGTGTCAATGAAGCATGCAAAAGATGAACATTGGGTGGAAGTAATGAAGAGACTGCAGCTGAAATTGAGAAGAATGATACATGGATTCTTGTTCCTAGACCTAAGGAAAAAAATGTAATTGGAACTATATGGGTCTTTAGAAACAAACTTAATGAGTAAGGTGAAGTTATTAGAAACAAAGCAAGACTTGTGTGTAAAGGATATTCTCAGATGGAAGGCATTGACTTTGAAGAAACTTTTGCTTATGTTGCTAGGATTGAAGTTGTGGGACTATTTCTTGCTTATGCTACTTACAAAAACTTCAAGGTTTATCAGATGGATGTGAGGTGTGTTTCTAAATGGTGGTGGAAGAAGAAGTGTATGTTGAGCAACGATGCGTTCCCAATTTCACGGTCGGGGAGATGTAGTTTTCGGTTGAAGAAAGCGTGCATGGACTTAGGCAAGCCAAAAGAGCATAGTATACGAGTTGGACGAAATGTTGAAACTGGATTCTATAAAGTGCTACTGATAGTGTTTTGTATTCAAGATTGATCCTTGATAAATATTTGATTGTTGAAGTCTTTTGTTGATATTCATTTTTGGAGAGATGATGGTTTGGCGCATGAAGTTTCTTGATGAGATCACAGTGGGTTTGAGATATCTCTATGATTGGTGAGATGAAATTCTTTTGGGATTTCAAATTACTCAGTTAGATAAAGGGATCTTCATATCTCAGTCCAAGTATGTGAAAGAATTGCTAAAGGAGTTTGGTATGGAAGATTCAAAGCTAGTTGGTACACCTATGGTGACCAGATGCAAGTTGACACAGGATGATGATTCTTCGAAAGCAAATCAAACTAGATATAGATCAGTTGGTGGGTGCTTTATTTGTTCAGGCAGACAAATATCATGAATGTTGTATGTATTGTTGCTAGATTTCAAGCCAATCCTAAGGAATCTCATGTGACTATTGTGAAGATAATTTTTAGATACTTGAAAGGGATAGTTGATTTTGGTCTATGGTATGCTAAAGATGATGATCTTACCTTGAGTGTCTTTACTGATGTTGATTGGGCAGGAGATGTGGATGATAGAAAGAGTACTGGTGGTGGTGCATTTTTCTTGGGTGAGAAGTTGATTTCATGGTTAAGTAAGAAGCATAATGCCATTTCTTTGTCTACTGTAGAGGCATAATACATTGCTGCTTCCTGCTACTAATTGGCCGCTTGAAGTGTTGTATGGATTAAACGCGTCTTGAAGATGGCACAGGAGTTGTGCAGTGAACCTATTGCTATATTGTATGATAATTCAAAATTACATTGTGAAACAAATTCCGTTTGCATTCAAAGACCAAACATATATCCTTCCAGTTTCACTTTTTGAGAGAGAAAGATTTGAAAAGGTGATTAGTCGCCTAGGTAGCAACACTACTAAAGACCGTTGTAAATATCTTTACCAAACCGTTGCCCTAAGGATACTTTTGAGTATCTTAGAGGGAAGTTAGGGTTGATTTACCCTCCTAATTAGAACTAAGGATGCATGACATTACATCAGTCCATGCATTTTACAGTCATATCTTGTCTTAGATTGATGTTGTGGTGGCTGCTACTTAGGGGAATGGTCCCGGTATTAGATCATATGGACTTTCCAAAGCATGGAAAAGTCTTTGTCATTGATGTCGAAGGGAGAAGAGTCATGTGAAAAATTGTGAATTATCTACGGAAGAAAACAGTCATGTGGGAGAAGAGTTGTTGAGGAGAAAAGAGTCAGAACCTAAGGGGGAGTAAGTGTTGAAGATAGTTGTGTTGATGGTGTTTTCACATCATGTGTTGCCATCAATGCAAAGGGAAGATTATTGGACTTTGGCGGTTTGTGTTTGCTGATCATGTGGTTGTCATTGATATCCTTTTATTAGCGATAATGTCTTGGGGTTGTATATGTCAAGGATATTGAAAATTGGCAATCAAATAAGTTAGGAGTTATTAGTGGTGAGTGAAGTTAGTCTGTGGTTACCTGATTATGTTGATGATCAAAGGTTGTTGATTAAAGGGTTCTTGTCGGGGTGCTCTGGTTTCAACATCAGGTTAGAGGAAGTTCAAAATGAGGGTTGGAAGATTATGGCTTGATTTATTATTCGTGATCATTTGTTGCTTTAGTTAATGTTCTTGAATGAAGATGATGTGATCCTAATGGTTAGTTATTGTGAAGATGCTTATTTGGTAGGTTCTGGCACGGTGACATGGATGTTTATATCTCCGCTCTATTTATTGTTGCATTCATTGAGGTTTGATATTGCGGTCCAGAGATTTTCTCTGCGTGTTCATGTTTTCATGTTCTTGGCGGCAGGGTTGTGGCGATGTTGTAGATGGGGAATAATTTTTGAAGGTGGTTCATGTTTGAAATTTCAATTTGTAGATTACTGCTATGTTGCTTGGTAACCTTGGTTGATTGGCATTAAGAAAAATATTTATTGTTTTGGGCCGACGGTTTTAAACGTGCACGCCAGAGCCGACATGTAGCAATTTAATCTCTTGTTGCCAGATATATATATAAGAAATTATTCCATTTGAAAGGTGTGCTTGTGTATGAGATGTGTGAATATGTCTAATCGTTGAAGGTAGGAAGCAAAGTATGAAAGAATGAAGCGAGGTGTGAAGAAGGAAGTGTTCCATGTGTAGCAAAATTATGATGGGCATTAGCCGATGTTATTTTCAGTTCAAATCCACTTATGGATTGCTGTTGGGATATCTTTATAAGACATTGTGTGCTGGTGATGGCCGCTGTAATTGAAAGCGATGAGATCTAGGCAGTGTGCCTAAATGCATGTGCATTCCACATTCATATTTTCTTATACTTTTAATAGGGTATAATCTTTTGGATTGACCTCCACTACAGTTTTTCCCCTAATAGGGTTTCCACGTAAAAATGTTGGTGTTATGTGTGTTTCTAATGTATTGATTTATACTTTCATGGTTTGCCAGGTGGGTAGGAAGCAGGTTAATAAGTTTAATATTTTGAATTTCTATGACAATTGATTCACCCCCGCCTCTCAGTTGTCTGCCCTTGTGCTGCCAACAAGATTCAAGGAGAAGAGAGGGTAAAGTTTAGATATCTTAATTAATGCAATGGACCTTAGGATTTTCAAAGCTTGATACATTCATGTCGTATCCAAGCCACCTTTCAACAAATTTTGTAGGCCCTTTTTTTCTATCTACACTCAAATCCACCTACCATTAATGCTCAAAATGATGGAAAATATCATGAGAGTGATTTTCTCACATTTTAAAGTATCTCTTTGAATCCTAAAGGGGAAACTTCTATAAATGGTTATTAAAGAGAATGATAGCTAGAGCATGGGAAATCATTGCAATACCATGTGGTTACATTTCCTCTCTTATATTTGAAGATATTAGATAGAGATCTATATATATGCTCTTCCTTCATTGTAAGGTTTGGTCATTCATGGGTTTCTACATAACCAAAGTGCAAAGTATTCTAGGGTTTTAAAAAATTAGTGTATTCACCATTAGAGTAGTTCCTTAAGTGACAAGAGCTAGCTACTAGATCATATTTATGTGATCGCATACATCTCCTTGTCCAATTGTTGGAATTTTAGAAATCTTTTAGGTATAGAGGTGTGATAGGCCCTCTTACTTAAAAGAAAATTCTTTCACTACAATTTTTGGTGTGATTGTAACAAGGATTTTATTAGTGTTGCAACGCTATGATTTATTAAAGATTATTATTTTAATAATCTATGCCTTGTTAGAGATGAATGTTAGTGAATTTGGAAAAGGATCATTAAGTAGATGTGATTTTTATGCATCATGCCTCTATTATTATTTAGTTTTGTATTTGTAATGGTTGAATATACCCTTGTGACCCAAGAAGGCATCAATATCAAAGACCCTAACTCTCCACACACACTAAAAAAAAAATCACTAGTAGTTATAGTAAGTAAAAATAGGAATTACATATGTTCATTGTTTAGTGATATAACTAGGGAATATTATTCAGTGATCACAAATTGATATACATTTAAAGGATCATGTCCAATGTGTTTATACCTTTATAATGTGTAAAAATTTGTGAATGTGATCATCCTAAGAGATAATCACATTGTTTATATGTATAGGTACACATGTAAAGTAGTATATCAACTATAAAAGCGGTTGAAGAAAGTTAGTAGGTCTTGATCTAGTGACAATTATAGGGGTCAATTCTACATCTAAGTATAGAAGTAGATTTATTGTAGTTGTATCACATTCTAAATGATTCATATACTACTTAAAAAAAATCATATAGGAACATCCTCCTAAATCTAAGTTGAGCTCAAAGTGTACAAGAGATTACCCACCCTCACTAGTTAGCCTTTAACTATCCCAGTGAAGCCCTATTTTTCCTTCTCGAAGACAATCCCTTGGCCTTGAAGGTAAATAGGAGCTCTAGGATTTAAGACCCATAGTTTTGAGACCTAACAAGAGCTAAATTTAAATAATACTATTATATTTTTTAGCACATTCTCATTGATTTAATAATTTGGTTATAGCCTTAACACTCATTTAAGAAGAATATATTTTATTTCTAATTAAATTTAACCTCTAATATAATTTTTATAAATAACACAAAAAAAAATGATCTTTCATGATAGTGATGACTAAGATACTTAAGTCTCCTTATAAGGAGTTTGAAAGATAGATTGTTGTAACTTCTCCTTTATTTGTTCCAAGAAAAGATGTATTGTCAAATTTCTTTGAGACTTCTTTATGTTATTTGAATTCAAATAAGACATTAACATGTTTAGAAAAAAAAAAATATTTGAAGAGGGTTAATGAATTTGGTTTTGGAATAAATGGTTTTTCTTTTGATTGTGTCTAAATGTTTTGTAGATAGATTTTTTGTAATCTTTTTATATTTTTTCAAGGGTCATGTTTAAAGATAAACTAGCTTATTCATTAAATGTGTGCAAATCTCTAGACATGAAAGATGTGTATTCAACATTGAGATCTTGGAGGACATTTTGTATAGCTCAAAGTGCTTGTAGATAGTCTTGAAAAAATTTATAATAAAGAGATTAGAATAGCTTTAAACCCACTCCTCAAAATATTCTATGACATGGTTTCAAGTATCAAAATATTTTGATTTGAAGGAGATTTGATTGCAAAAGGAAAGAAAATGTTTCTACAATGGTTAGGGAAAGTTGTTTTGTTTAAACCTTTTGAGTTGCAATGATCTAAATCTTACAATAAGACTAAATATATGGTGGGTTGTCTATTATGATATGTATAGGAAGAAGTTAGTTGCTTATTTGTTATAGCATAATAATTTTCTAATGCGGATGGTCAATGTGATATACCTAAAGAAGCACCATAATGACTTCCTATTAATAATTCAAATATTAGTAGTTCTATTTCTAGAGAAGTAGTACTTCAAACATGACGTATTGTGAAATACACATTAATATAGTGCATAAAAAAGGAGTTAAATATATTCTTATAATTTTTGTACTCACAAAGTAAAAAAAAATCAACAAGCATGTGTGTTAATGCATATGTGATAGTGGTTAAATATTCTCAACTTTTCACAAGATCTAAATTAAATAATAGATCAAATCATAAAGATTGACATGAAGTGATTAAGATCTTATCAGATATAATTGTGTGGATTAAATATTTTGTTACTTTATAATCTCATTCATAACACAACAGATGAAGTGATTACGATCATATCAGATATAATTGTGAAGATTATATTTTATTACTTTATAATTTTATTCATAACACAGCAGATATTTTAAATTTTACTTTGAAATCTGATCACAATAATATTATACACATAATGACAAACAAATCAAAAGAAGTTTGTGATACCTATCATTTTATTTAGTTTTTTAAGATGTAACAATCTGTCTGTTCAGTTTATTTTAAATATTCCATGCAAAAGAATAGAGTTTAAACACATAATTATTAGAATATAGACCAGTTTATTACAACCATGCAGTTAACGTTCCATTAAGAACCCAATATTTTAATACACTTTTTCACTATTTTGTCCATCGGAAGGAAGATATGCCAACAAGGAAAACTTACAAAGTATTTTCTTCAATTCAAAGCAATTGCCAAATTATAAACTTCATCAACATCAAGTTATTTAAATATGTTTTAACAAACTTTTGGGTCAGTCAGATTGTACAGTTCTTAATGCAATTGGATATCGACCTCCTATTTAAAACCCACTTTCCAATCACCCAAAGGATTTTTTTTTCTAGTTGGTATGGTACTAAAAACAAGGCAGTTCTTGGTGGAGCTTTAATTATCAAAAGGAAGAATCTCTGTCACCTTGTCAGTGTTTGTTCTCATGTGGAAAGGAAAACAAAACTGATGTTATTTTGATGTTTGTACGACTTTCATAATTTACAAACCGAATGCCTTGACAAACATGGGTCCTTGAGACTTCATGAACATAGCTTTGAACCACTCTGGCCTAGACTCTTCCAGCCTTTATAATTATGAGAATTGAACCCAAGCAAACCTTACAACAGTTATGAGAATTGAACCCTTTTTCCAGTCTTTATAATTTGTAATGCCATAATTGTGATGACTATGACCATGACAGGCAAACCAAAGAATGGGGTTGCTGTATAATGTCATCACCTTTCCTCCCTCCACGCTTACTACCAAAAGCAGCCAATAAGAAGGTCATGGGAGGAACTGTGTTACTCATTGCATACGAAAATGTAGGTGATAAATATGAGCATGACAGGGAAATCATAGCATGTGAAGAAAGGGGTTGTATAATTGCTCCCTCCACGCTTACTACTACCATGCCTACTATCTTTGGCTAGCTTCGTATCTTTTGAATGGTCACTTTCTCCACATTCCTAACAAAGCAGCCAAAAAGGAGGTCATGGCAGGAACTTGCATATGGAAATATAAGTGGTGAATTTTGGATAACATACAATTAGATGTTACCCATATGGCAACATACAATTGGATGTCACCCTTTAGAGACATAATCCATGATGCAAAGAGGTCTCGTCGCTTAGAAATAGGACACGTGTTCTTTTAGTGAAGGCACTATTAATCTAAAGTCCATAGTGATTTATGGAGACATGCTATCTAAATTCTAAATCAGGATAGTAATAAATCTAAATGTACATGTCAGTGATTGTCAAGTTGTAAGAAATTAAAACACACAAAATTATTATTAGTCTATTGTAGAAAATATATTAAGCAACTTTCAACCATTATCATCTAAGAATCGTTCAACACAAGACCTTTTTTATGAACATATAAGTCATTGAATAGTAAATTTAAAGAAGTCGTCAATGCTCATTTCACAAAGTGGTATATATTATATCAAAGTAAATCAATGGTGTTGTTAAATATCTTCCATTACAATAAGTAAGAGTGAGTTAAAAATTTAGAATATGCAATGATATCAAAATAGATGTAAATTTAATCTTGTGTAATTTATGAATTGTGATATTTTAAAATAAAAATATAAAGTAAATAATTTAATATTAAATTGGATCACACAATCACATAATTCCATTACATTAACATCAAAATTAGTTTACAGAGTCTTGTAAAATAAGGCATGTCCAAGTCGAGGGTGTGGGCTTCAAAACCAATGAAGAGGTTATAAAGGTTATTACAGGGCTTAAGCGTTAAGGGAAAAAAGCGAGGTGTTAGAGCAAAGTCCAAGATATTGAAAACATGTAAAATTTCTTCAATGAAGGTGAAGACATTATGCAAGCAAGCATGTTCAATAGAGAGGAGTTGCTAGCACCTTGGAGCTAGGTTTGTTTGGTTTTAATTAAATACTTCACTTTAGAGGGGTGTTTCAAATGCTATTACACTTATCATTTTCCCCTATTAAACCATTTGCATCATAAAGATTAGCTTCTTGTTCTTTCTATTGAGCTCGTTGGAGAATTTTGTTAGTGAGGTTAAAGAGAAGTTTGAGAAAAAACCTAGCAAGTTGTCTGTCCCATTGCATCAAGGTCTCATTGTCCATCTGTACCATTTTCACCTAGCCATTTGCCCTGCTAAACCTATCAAAGTTAGTTTGGTTGACTCCACCTTTGCTAGTACCCTAATCAAGGGCAAAAATATTGTTTAACCTAAATGTGGGTGAAGGTGGTGTGCAAAGTTTATACTAGTAATATTGTCAACCTTTATGAAATAACCCATTGAATTACCAATAGCCACGTAGCTAATAGTTCATTTCTCTTGTAGTTTTTTAGCATGTTGAGAAAATTATAATATTCTAACTTTAAAACACATTAAGTTTAATTAGATAATTTTTTCATTTTGGTAGAATAGAAAAAAATTAATCTACTTTACCATAAGGCTAGTTAATCTTAATGTAGTGTTTATGAGATTGTTTAATAAGGGAAACTAGCCTTTCCTTCAATGTCAAGTCAAATTTCATACACTACATTTTTGTGAACCTGTCATTTTACATCTTAATATTGTAAAAATACAAAATAACTTCAAAATATTTAAATGGATCTACAAACCTTAGGATTCTAGATTGCATGTTGTGAGGCTTTATATGAGCTTCACAACCCAATCTTCACATTCTAACTTTATTTTGTTCACATTTAAGCTACCAAAATATACAAATGTCTTACTCTTGTGTTATTACAACCCCAATCAACTCAAGTCCTAATTTTAGCAGTTTTTCTTTTGATCAAATGACATTACCTTCTCTTTCAACCATTCATGTTCAACTCACTTCTCCTAACATGGGTTTCCACAATACAATTTTTGGATTTTATCACAAGGCCACACTACATGTTTCTCACTCCTAGATGCATGATTTGGATACACACCTTGGTGACTTTCAAAATATTTTGTTAGGTGAGAACATCTCTAGTGTTGTACCTATTTTTGAGGCCCTCAGTGCTCTTAATAATAATTCAAAAGGTCTTAAATTCATTTGAGGGCTTTCACATATCATTCACAAAAATTTCCCAACCTTAATTGCTTTCCTTGAATAAAGTCATGGATCCTAGTCCAATGTGATTAGAAAAAAAATTTCTATGTATGTGTTGTTTCTTTATATCCATATGGTTTTTAATGTGAACATGGCTACCAATTCTACAAATTTTGGAGCAATGGATGCTTTGCCTTCTAGATTTTTTTTTCCTTCATAAACCTTGCAATTTGGTTTTCCTTATGGGAACCTTGGAACCTAGATGCCCTTTAGTTCAAAAATATTACCATTGCAAGATCTAACAATTTTTATGCAACTATGCATTCCATCCCCTTGCATTCCATAGACACTATCATCAATTAACTCATACAAAATGTAGGCCACCTTCAACACCATCTTGCCTCCTTATCCACCTCTTCTAATCAACCTCTCAACCCACCATACAATCATTATCGCCACTCTCCTTGCACTTCCTTTCTACCCTACTTCCTACTAGCTTCAAGGTGTCCCACTTTGAAAAGAATAATGAAAAGGGTGATTTGCAAGCACATGTGTCTACCTTTATAATAATGTGTAGTGAATTTATCTTTTAGGATCATTTGCTAGTAAAAATCTTCCCATGATCATTGAAAGACACAATGTTGGATTGGTTTTTCTCACTTCTTGATCATTCAATTTAAATTATTTTGATTAGTCATTAAATCAATTATTAGAGAACTTTCAAGCTAAGATAGGCCCCCAAGTTACCTTTACTTTACCTAGTACATTACAAGCAAGGTGCAAATGAAAAAATGAATTTATTTTGTATTTAGATATCAATCTTTGTTCCCTCAAGTTATGTATGCACTACTAGATTTAGATGTGTAGAGTGTTTTCATATGAAACCTTCAACCTCTACTTAGGGATAAAAATTTATTAGTGAGATATCCTTCTTTTGTGCATCTTTGCACAACCCTCCACAACTATAAGAAAACTATCAATCAATTTGAGGCACCTACCTTGCAAGATTCTACTACATCGTTTGGTACTTCTACTTCATACAATAAATCTAAAAATAATAAAGCTTAAAAATAATGCTTCTTGTATTGTAAATAACATTTCCGCCATGACACTTGTTGCTACCCTAGCTATGTCTTTTGAAGTCTAAACATCAAAAAAATTGATAATTTAAATAAAATTGTCTAAGTTTGTCTATTCCATCTTATAGCAGCTCCTAAACAATAATTTGGTACACCTACTACCCATCTAGCCATTAGGCATCAACCAATCCATCCCACCTGCATATGAGGTAAAGGACTTTGGCTAGTGTCATATAGTCTATGACAATGATATTTAATGGTGTTTGCATCTTAAGAAAATAGTGCAAGACCTCATTGATTCAAATATCAGCTAGGCCTCTATGGTAAAAAATGTTCAAAGAGAAAGAAAATTTATTTAATCCTAACCAAAAAATACATATATATGCAAACCTTTTTTGATATTATTCCTCTAACTTTACAAAAATTTCTCCCACTTTGCCTCTACTAGATATTGATGCTAGCAAGTCCCCTTATCTTTTCATGGATATGGTAGGGATGATGTAAATCCACATTTGAGTCCCTGAAGATCATATTGTCCACAAACTTACCATCTCTTTCTCTTCCACTAAGGTTCACATGGGTATGGGCATATACAATGAACTTGTTTATATTCATACTAAATTCAATGGGAAACTTGTTTTGTGAGCACTTATTGACCCCACCAACATGGTCAATGTAATCACAAAGGAATTATTATATGTCCATAAGATATATAA
>VDFB02252472.1:191643-257843 GCA_007258455.2 Sequoia sempervirens
TGATGTGAGTTCTTTGGGAACCCTAGTATTTGCGTACCCTTCAGTTGGGTGTATGTGAAAGTTGGTGTTATAGGCTTCCTGAGGCATTGGGCAACGGGTTTATGTTGGATTTATTTGATTTTGATTTTGAAATGTTTGATTTAATTATTAGTTTTGAACTCTTGTGGATGTTACTTTATTTGGTAGTTTTCCTCAAGTTATGGTTGTTTTGCGAGATGGTCCATGCCTCACATTTGTACTCGGACTGGTAAAGTTTGGTGTTTTATGATTGGTACACCTCTGATTATTGTAAAGTTTTGTATTAGGACCATGTGGAGATACTCTCCCTTAGTATCACTTGCTTTTCCTTCGTATGCCTCTGGAAGCAGTCACCTTGTTAGTGGTTGTTGAGGTTGTTGTATGTTATGTTTTGGTTGACCTTGTGGATTGGTCTTGTGATCGTTCTACTTGTCTTTCTTGGTCGTGGGTCCTTTCTTGTCATCTCCTAGCATGGGGGTGGACCTTAGGGTCCATGTGGTCGGGTGGAATTTTTCTATGCACCCCATTGGGTTCCCAGGTTGTGTTTATGATGCAGAAGCAGATGCAAAGTTTCCAGAGCTTCACATTGTAGAAGACTGTTCTTGGCCTTGTACCTTATTCTTCATTGGTGTAATTATTCTTGTACTTGATGTACTCTTCCTATTGTTATAAGGGAAGCATTATGCAATGTATTAATGTAATCATGATGGGTTGTATCTGTGGAAATATGCTCCACAATGGTATTATGGATCTATGAATTGAATTGTAATAAAATGATGAATATCTCTTCCTCTCTTTTGATCATTAATGGTTGTATGTTATCATTATGTAATCTTGGTTTTTAGTTGCTTTCATTGATAAAAAGGTCTATGAATCGTAATGACCATTTTGTGTACCCCAAAGGACATAGATGACTTTGTAAATGTATAATTGTTTTTCATGTAATGAATGTTCAAATTTATCTTATGCAATGTTTCACTTTAAAAATAAATAAATAAATAAATTGTATGGTGTTTGTTGTCCTTTGGGGTTCACATGGCAGGGCATTACAGTATTACAAGCCATTTTTGACAATGTATATTGGAAATGCAAAATGGAAGCAACTCAAAAGAAGTACGATGAATTACATAAGAAGATAAAGGTTGCAAATTTTGAACTTGCTTATGAGATGATTAAAAGGAGATTCCAGAAGGTGATAGGTCAAGCTAACCAATTCTAGATGATATTTGTGAAGACACATGCTGCTTTCAAGGAACATGAAAGATTACAACACCGCCTAACAAAGAAGAAAAAAGAATTAACAACTAAAGGGAATATGAATGGAAAAATACTTGAAAAATATAATGAATTGGTCAATGCACATAATGAATTTCACAATATGTTCACATCAGAACTTAGTGACTTTGACTAGCCATTGGACATTTCATTTCCCTCCTTCTTTGATGATGTTGGTGAACTCCAAGACCAGGACAATTGGAAAGAAGAACTAGCTCAATTGTTACCACAAGCACTTACTCTAATTAATGAAGAAAGAATGGGGTTGGAGCATACACATAGGCAACTAGAAGGGATACTTTCAATGGAGTATGTCATGAAAGATATAATCACAAATGTTGACACGTATGTTAAGGAAAAATATATAGAGCATCTTTCTAGAGTAAATTTGTTTATTTCCAGGGCTGGGAGTACTACCAATGTAGAAAAATAAATGATGTATTTGAATGCTTTATCAAGGAGAGGAGGAGGACCTTGCCAAATCAATGATTGTAGGTTCTCTACATATCACAAATTGTTGCCGACTCCCATGTTGTCTCTTATCTTTTATTTACGTTAATCTTGTTTAACAAATATAATTAGTTGATGTAAAAGGATGTGAACTTAGAAAAGAAATCTTGTTTTGTAAAGGCCCAAAGCTTGTCACTTCCCATATAAATGGGAAAAAAAAGGCCTAGTTTTGAGGATATCATCATTAGAAACATAAATATATAGAATACTACACATGCAAAAGACTTATGTTATTATTGTAAAATTATTTTGATGACATTAATGGACAAGAAGATTTAAACTTGGTGCTCGAAGTCTGGCTTCAATTATTTGTTGATGTTATTGTGAAAAGTTGTGTTGCTATATCCAATTTGATTATTTCATGTTATTCAAATTAAATATATCAAGTGTGTGTTCAATTTGTCAAGACACATTTGTTGTACTTGTGTGATTCCTTTTAACTAGTTCTTTCAAGTAAAGAGTAAACCCTTTTAAATAGATCATAGTAGCCTAGAAAAATCATTTGGATCGATAAGAAGAGCCTCACAATTACTACATTGCACATTTATGCCAACCATAAACTCTAAAAGTGCCAAATAATTAGAACTACAACCAAAAATAGATCACACATACCATATACATATTGACTCCCTTTACCCAATGGGTTTAGGCACTAGCCATACTCACTTCACTACAATACCTTATAAAACCTTATTCATACATTCAAATTTCAATAGTAGGAGTAGTTATTAAGTTTACATATATTTTACACTTTATGCCATTGTGGATAGATCCCTAAAGTTAAACAAGTCAAAAAACCTCTAAATCTGCATCAATCATTAAGGTACAACTACCTAGGTATAGCAGAGCCTAAAGTGCATGGAGTTCTTAACCACATCGGTTAGCTCTGTTTGTTAGCCAAAAACATTGTAAGCCTGATCATAGAGCTTGACATCTTGTTAGGGTTTGCAATCTGCATTTTTGAGACCTAATAGATTGGTGACTCTACTGAAGAGCTTAACCAATATTGAATCCATGCCTTTGTTGTTATAGAGTCATAAAATTTCACATTTGCATTCACCTAAGTAAGGGATTACGTAGGGGATAAAACAAAAATAATCTCATTCAAACATAAGTACTTAATTTTCCCACTTGTGGAAAAGTGGGTGGCAACTCTATCAAATCTATAAGATTATTGTATGACTGATATGTTGAATATTAGATAAGAAATATTGGATCTTAGGTACCAAAGAATTACAATATCACCCAAAATGGATGGTAGAAGATCTTTGCATAAGGGAAGTCCAAAGAAAATGAATGGTAAATGGACGAAAAAAAAGGGTCACCTCCTCCAAAGGTTACTACCAATAGGGGTGGAACAACATCAAGTCAACCAAAGGCTACACAAAATAATAGTGATAGTGATCAACAAGATACAACAAAGCAACCATTCACAGTGCACAATAGGTCTAGCTCTCTACATGAGTCATAATTTCACAATGATGAAGGATATCAACCAAGGGACCACTATACTTAGCCTGAGTAGAACAACTTCAACAATGCTCATTTTTTTGAGTTCGACCCTCACAAGATGAGAGAGTTTGAGGCACAAATGGAAACTGAAAGGATACAAAAAAAGAGAGAATATGATTATAGAATGGCACTTCAACATGTTTAAGAGGCCCAATATGAATTCACAAATCAAGTGGTCTCCATAGAGACTCATAATAGTCCACCAAAAGATACATAGACTACTGAGGAGGTACTAAAAAACATACAAAAACTACACGAAAAGCCCAGGCTATCCAGAATCAAGGAAGAAGAAGAATAGGCAAAACAAGAGTTACAACAGATAGAATCTTGAAGTACAACAAGTAACTCAAAATATATATTGCCCCACAAATAGGGTGGGAATGCCAGCAAAAGAAATTTACAAGGATCACACCAGAATACGAGTGTTCCAAAAGTTCCAAGAACACCTCACAATACATCAGGTAATCCAAGTAACATAAATCATGTACAATAGAACATCCCTCCACAAAATGTCCATACCATTCCCCAACCCATGAATAAAACTTATCCACCTCTTGGTCAGTAATATGTTCCACCTCACCAATATCATATACCTCAAAAAAATGTGCAAGACAATGTATACCCCCACTAGAATGTACAACAACATATACCTTACCAGTATCAACAAGGACCACAATATCAATCTAACCAACCTAGCAAAAACCCCTACTTGCAAGGACCCCTAAATATAAATAGATATAGATAGCTAGATTTATCTAGACATCAGTTATGTCCAGAACCAATAAGTAGTGAGTCAAGAAATGCAATCCTGAGATTTTCTGGAAATCATGCCATCACAATAGAAGAACATATAAGGAATTTTGATGTAGTTATGGATGACTACAATGTACAATATGAAGATATATCAATGAAGTTATTCATGATGTCCCTGATTGAGGATGCTAGGGAGTGGTATAAGAACCTTTCAAGCTGTATAGTTTTCAGTGTATGGAAGCTACATGTCCCCAAGTGGCTTGTTATCACGCAGAAAGTGGACTAAGAATGGGTATGAACTCAGAAACAAAGCTCCTAATACCCTTGCAAAAGCTCAAAAGGCTTCCATACACATTGAGAATAATAAGAAATCTACGAGAATGATGAACAAAAGAGACAATGCTAGAATCCCACAAAATCTTAACAACCAACAAATCGGATAAGACAATTATTATAGAAATGAAAGGCCTAGACTGCATGACATGCCATATAACACTAACTAAAAGGATGGGAGACTTGTGGATAATAATAAAATAATTTTTTTTAATAAGGACACCCCAGACCCTCTGAAGAAACATGGGACACATGTAGTAGAAGGTAACCCATGGTGTCTAGCATGCACTTTACCACATTCACCAAAATATTGTATAGTAGCTCAATCCCTACAAGAAAATGAGTGGTCATATGATTAGGAGAGGAATGGTCATACAATAAATATGTTAGGGATGGGACCCTATCAGATTGATGAGGAATATTCATCTTCTGAAGAAGGGTTCAAATATGATGTAACTAATCAGAAATACAATGTCAACATGGGCCGACAAGAAATCTTCTCTAATTAGGAGGATGTTGAAGAAGAAACTTCCTATGCATCTAATAAAATTCCATAGTTCTAGCTAAGGATACCAACCAAAGAAGAGAAAATGGACCTTATGTTAGTTGTGGTGGTGTAGGTTAGAAGCAATTATAACTTGAGGAATTGATCCATAAATGCAAATCAGGGAACACCTAGGAGCCTGTTCATAAAAGATCAAAAGTATAAGGAAAACACCCTAGATAACCAAAAGAAAGGAGAGAAAGAAAAGGCCCTAAAAATTATGCCAAAAGAAACATCAGAGATAGAATAGGGGAAGGTTAAAGAAAATACTAAGATACAAGCTAAAGAAAAGAATGCCAATAAGACAAAGAAAACTGAACAATCAATGATTGCCCCCTCATTTGACATAACAAAAGCATTGTCTGAAATAAAGAAGTTTGTACCATTGTTGGAGATGATGAGAGTTGATGAGTATAGGGATGGTGCTATCAAATTAATCTCTAATATGTCCAACAAGTAGTAGAATCCGAATAAAAATAAAGTAAAGTGAACAATGTTGAACAAGAAACCACAAAGATGCCAGAAGTGTACCTAGGTGACATTGACAAAGAATCCCTCTCAAATAGATCCTTTCTACACCACACTACTGATTAACAACAAGTTGGTAAAAAATTTCATGATCGACTCAAGAGCTGCAATAAACATCATGTCAATGGCTGTTATGAAAGAATTGGGCCTATGGGTGGACACTACTTATGGAAAATGCTATGCAATGGACAACAGGTCTGTCTGAGTGGTCAAAGCTATATGGGATGTAGAGTTGCATTCGACAACATACCTTGAGGCAACATACAAAACTAATATCATTGTTGTGGATACTCCTTATTATGGCATATTGTTGTCCAGGAAGTGGATCACTGTAGTAGGTGGAAATGTTTAACTAGACCAGTCATATGTAACAATACCAGTAAATGGGAAAGAGTTCAAGCTGTATAGGGAACCTAGATTGGAGCATGTTATAGAGCACTTTGATCCAAACCAAATGAATTGTTTCTATGACATGGACCTTGTAAATTTTAGAATTGAAAAATCACAGCCTGAATTGAAAAAAACAGAACCAATCAATAAAGAAGCTCAATTTGATGATAATGGTGTATGGCAGATGTATTTTGATGGGGCATGCAACAAAGGTGGGAATGGAGTAGGAATAGAATTCATCTCACCCTTTGGAAAAATGTTCAAGTACTCATTCTTGTTAACATTTGAGTGTACTAACAATATAACTGAATACGAAGCATTGCTATTAGGCTTGAACATCACTACAAGATATGGGAGTAAGTTGTTGGCAATCTATGGAGATTTTGATTTGATTGTCTCTCAAGTTAGAGCCAAGTACTCATCAAAGAATAAAAGACTAAAACAATATAGAAATGTATTTTGGGACACCATTGAATTGTTTGATGCATTCTCAATAGACTGCATAGAAAGGTCTAAGAACATAATGGCATATTTCTTAGCAAATATGGCTTTAAAAAAGGATGATATTACACTAGCAAGGATAACATAAGTAGAATTCAAAACAAGACCTGCGGTCCCAAATAACATATATAATTGGCAGGTATTCAATGATGATGAAGATCTAATCAATTTTATCCACTGTATTGATTAATACGAGTCTCAAGAAATAGATTTCAATGCTTTTGTTGAAGAAGTGGATGGAAAGGAAACTGTCTTTGGACAAGAAATAGTACAAATTAAAAAAAAAAAGATTCCAAAGGGGCTTGTGGCATCAGAAAGGGTATTTGATGGACATGACAGATTCAATTTGGAGCCTACACCCGTTAAACCGGAAGATGTTGAAGAGATTAACCTTGGGACAAAACTTGCTCCTAAGAAAGTTTACATTGGCAAAAGGATTAGTCTTTCTCCAAAAGTATAATCATGTATTTTCTTGGTCCTATGATCTAAAAGTATACAGAGAGGATCTCTTCCAACATGCAATACCATTAAAACCTAATACTAAACCATTTTGACAAAAGCAATGGCCCATAAACCCTACATTAGTACCAAAAATGTAGGAGGAACTTATGAAGCTAAGAGATGGAGGCATTATCAAACCAATCATACATTCCTCTTGGATATCAAATCTGGTACCTGTAAAAAAGAAAAATGGGGACATAAGGTTGTGTGTAGATTTCAAGAATTTGAATATATCATCTCTCAAAGACAACTATCCTCTTCCAAAAATGGAGGAGATGTTGCAAAGAGTGACTAGTTGTGAGCTACTATCTATGATGGATGACTTCTCAAGGTATAACCAAGTGAAGTTCAAGGAGTTTGAACAATATAAAACCACTTTTACCACACCTTGGGGTATGTATGTTTATGTGAGAATGCCTTTTGGTCTCACTAATGCTAGAGCAACATTTGAAAGGGCTATGGATGTAGCCTTTTCTGACTTGATCAATGCTATAGTGGTGGTATATCAAGATGATCTAACAACATATTCCAAAAAAGCAGATCACTGTGCACATCTAGAAATTTTTTTTATCAAGGTATTGGAGTATGGTATATCTTTGAATTCAAAGAAATGTCATTTTGTTGTCACAAAGGGTAAATTATTAGGGCATATTATTTCGAAGGATGGAGTGAGGATTGATCTAGAAGAGGTAGAATCTATTGAAAACATTCCCATTCCAAAGACAGTGAAGTCTATCCAATCCTTTTTTGGGAAAATTAATTTCTTCAGGAGATTTATCTCAAATTTTGTAGAGATTGTAAAACCATTCTCAAAAATGTTGAAGAAAGACTCAAAAATTGATTGGAAAGAAGATTCTATTGATGCGTTTGTTTTAATCAAGAGAGAAATTAAGGACACACCTATATTAAAATCTCCATACTTTGAAAAACCATTTTAGATATTCTCCTTTGCATCATTTCATACTGTGGCGGCTATGATATAAAAAAATAGTGAAAGATACAAACAACCTATCTCATTTTTTAGTAAATCACTTCAGGGGGTAGAACTGAAGTATGAAATCATTAAGAAGCAAGCCTATGCCCTAGTAAAAGAAGTCAAGGCATTCAGGCCTTAGTAGGGGCAAAAATAATCACTTATGTACCAAATGTTGCAATAAAAGACATTTTTTCACAAACAGAGGTGACTGGAAGAAGGTGTCGATGGATAAACCGTATCCAAGAGTTTAATGTTAATATTCAAATCACCAAATTAGTAAGAGGGCAAGGAATAGCAAGATTGATGGCTAAATCCAATTTGGAAGCTGCATAGGTTTGCAGCGTGGAAGGGAAATAAAATTGGGTGTAAAGCATAAAACATACACAGTGGTACACCAACATAGCATACTATCTCAAACATATGAAATGTCCAAAAGGCTTAAATGACAACCAAAATAGAAACTTGAAGCTTTAGGCATCAAAATATGTTTTCATGGATGGAGATTTGTACTGGAAAAACAAGGAAGGTGTGTTACTATTGTGCTTGGAGGAAACACAAGCAAAGCATGTTTTAAAAGAAATGCATGAGTATGTGGAGGGCACTTTTTAGCAAAGACTACTACACACAAGGTACTAAGAGTAGGTTATTATTGGCCTATGGTTTTTAAGGATGCTTACAATTATATAAAAAAATGTGAAGCATGCCAAAAATTCTCCGACAAGATGAAGTATCAGGGGGCGTTACCACTAAGGCCTATGCAAGTTGAGGCCCCATTCCATCAATGGGGAATTGATTTTATAGGTGAAATTGTAGATAAATCTAGTGGTGGGCATAGGTGGATCTTAGTAGCCACTGATTACTTTACAAAGTGGATAGAGGCCATACCAATGAAGCATACTACGAATAAGGTTGTGATGAACTTCCTATTAGAAAATATTATCACCAGATTTAGAGTCCCTGTGAGGCTAATAACAGACAATGGCATGTGTTTTAGATTGGATGAATTCAAATTTTTTTGTGAATCATATGGTATAATAATATCATATGCCTCACCATATCACCCCCAAGCAAATGGAAAGGTAGAATCTAGCAATAAGAGTATCATAAAGATAATAAAAAAGATGCAGGATAATAATAAAAAGGCATGGGATTCTAAGTTAATATTGGCAGTTTGGGCAGACATGATCACAAAAAAGAAAGCTACTAGGAAGTCCCCCTTTGAACTGGTGTATGGAACCCAAGCTAGGATGCCTATGCAAAATATTCTACCAGTCTATAAATATATATTAAAAAAGGATTTAGACATTCCTGAGCCCATGGAAGACATGATAGAACAATTAGTGGAGTTGGATGAGATAAAAAATCTAGCACAAAAACACAATAAAAAAAAGCATTCATAGATGAAATAATTATTTGATAAAAGGAAAAAGACAAGATGTTTGAAATAGGTGAGATGGTCCTTATGTGGAATGCTAGAGGTCAAGAAAAAGGAAAATATGGGACATTTGAAGCCTTGTGGCTAGGACCATTTGTTATCACTGACAAGTGTGGTGAAGACTCATACTATTTGCAAAATATGGCAAGGGAAAGTCAAGAATTGCTAGTTCATGGACAATTCTTGAAGCATTTATTTTCTTAAGCAATATTATTATTCCATGCATAATAGTTTTAGGATTTCTTTTCTTTGCCTTTTTTCTTTCCTTAGGTCACATTCACCCATAGTCTGCATCCCAGAGATTACTTCTAGATTCTTGCAATGACTTCATAGCCATTCATCCCCAATCAGAGCCACTGTTAGGATTGAAAATCAGCCTCAATTTTTCCACTAGTTCTCATCACCTCATCATAACCATTTAAGTTTGCACCATGGGTATCACTCTTCAAACCATCCCATTTACATAATAAACCTCAAATTTATCATGAAGGTCTAAGCCCTAGAAAATAAAACAGTTTAAAGATAAAATATACAAGGAAGAGAAAGGCCTTTCACGTTTAAGGAATGTGCATGGAAGTGAGGCCATGTGGCCGCATATGCCTGCCAAGACACAAGTGAATGGCCGGGCAGTTTTGACAGAACTGGTCAAGGCAAGGTATGGCTGTGCTGGGCCACCACCCAAGTAGTGGAATTGTATACAGTGGCTGCCGGTGAGCATGCTTCAACACTATGAAAGCAACTGAAAATAAGACATCGAAGAGAAAGGCATATATCGGGGGGGTAACAGTGAGAATCCCTTCGATGGCTCCGATAATAAAATGGAAATATTTTATTAAAATAATAGGAAGTAGCACTAAGGAATAGTTTTCAAAGCGACCATAAGGTATTGAAGGGAAATAATTACATGTCTCTTCAAAACTTTGAAAAGAGGAACAAAGGCATAAGGAAATAAAAGGGAAAAGGATATATCGGTGAGAGTGGGATTGTAGTCCCTTCGATACAACAAAAAGTACTCCCCACTTTGTTGACATGACCGACGAAGCTTTGGAAGAGACAATTAACATTAATGCCACCCTTGATTGGAAAGTTGGTGGGGATGACATTTATGAGCCAAAGCTAAATGATATGTGCCAAATATTGATCATATTTTTCTTATAAACATCTAAGAGTATATGTGATCTAGAGCTAAAATTGGAGAACACAACATTGGTCAATAGTGAAGAAGCTTAGAAGATGTGACACTGGTTCAAGTAAGTTTTCAAACTCAAACTAATTTTTTTCTTGAATTACTTGAATTGCAAAAGAGTTAGGGTTTAAGATCATGGAAGGAACATTAGAAACTCCTAAAGCAAAAAGACAAAAAATAGAAATGAGGCCCTTAAATCAAGACTTGATTGAACAATGTCCCAACTCTGGATCAAGGTCCAAGCGAACAACACAATTAAATCCTGTAGCTAAGAAACTAGAGGATAAACAAAGAAACCTAGGTGATGTATGGACTCCACAAAGAGGATATGGCATGTTCATATACCACTATAGGAAGAAGTATAGGCATAAGCCTGTGTCCAATCCATGGAGGATGAATATAGGAAAAATTGTGATGTCAAATGTGTTTATCAATGTAAAACTAATCAGGGTACTAGCTACAATGTATAATCCCAAAACACAGACAATTCATTTACATGATGGGTCACATTTTGTCCCCATTACCAAGGACTATATTTCTACTATTTTCCAATTGGATTCAACCATGAATCTGCCACTTAGAATTAGAGATCTTTTGGAGGAATATCATACTATGGACACAAGATATAAAAGGTGGAGACTGCCTTTGCATAGCCCTCGAGATATAGGGAATCAACTCAAAAAAAATTCCAGTGATGAACACCCTCCATTTTCTATTGAATTGTTTGAAGAATATTACCAATGTACCTACTATTTTCCTAGACAAGTTTTAGGAGTGGATTTTACTGCCCTAATGTCTATAACTTCCATAGTATTAGAAGTAGATAACAAAACCAGGATGCTAGACCATTTGATTATGTAGAATACTTGGTAGAAGATTTTAATAGATCACTTACCTCTATTAAAAACAATAGTGATATAATCAATTTCAGGCATCTTTCGTTGCTTATGCATCTAATTTTGTATGAAGGGAAAAGTATGGGAGTTTGAAGTGAAGAATTAAGGATCACGGATCTGGATGAGGATAGAAATATAAGACCAGTGCAAATGTGGACCTAAATTTGGGATAGTAGGTGTGTGAGGTCACATTACCTATAGTTTGAAGAATACTTTGTGAAACCCTTGTATAAAATCTTTGGTCATCCTTGTGACTAAAAATTGTCACCTGAAATACAAAGATTCCTTGGACCCAAGGAGAAGGATCAAAAGGGAAAAGTAAACCACAATTGGGGAGACTGGTACACATATGATGATTGCACTATGATTAGGGTGTATGGATTCGAAGCAACTCCATTTCTTCTACCCAAAATAGTTCCTGACAAAATTGCTTACTTAGAAATAGTAAGGCAGTTGGTATACTCAGACTACATGCATCTCAAGAGTTACAACAAGTAGTCTCTCATGCCCAGGACTTTGTGTTTTGGTGATTTTTCTGTTGTTTCTAAGAAAGGGTATGAATCTATTGGCAGAAAGTTAGAACATTATAACCTACCACAAGGGAATGAGAGAACACAATTTAATCCTAAGAATTTTATTAATAATGCTTGAGTTGACACAAAAATTGAAAGGGTATGAACATAAGTTCTTTGTTGATGATGTAATCAGAAATTGTGATGAGTCTCAGGCGGCAAATAGGAGTGCTGCATATAGTAGGATAATGATGGAAAAGGTATGGAGGATTCATAATCCATCATATATAGAGGCCTTTTATGAGATACATGACCCTTTGGAAAGAGTTGAGCAATTAATCTCGCATGAAGATGAATTGACTAAGGATATACCTCTTATAGCCTTCAAGAGAAGAAGAGATACTTGTTTTGGGAGGCAAGTTGAAAATGTAATGACACTATGCCATTCATCACCATAACCCACTCTAGATATTTTCTTCTCGGTGGACACTCCCATGACATGTGAAGAAGACACTAAAGAGGAGGTTGAATTTGCACAAGTAAGTGCACCTATCATCACACAATATGAGCTATCGCCAGAGAGGTGTTTTTTCTTGTTTAAAGCTTCAAATAAACTCTCTGATGATGTAAGGAATCGTACAATTCAAGAGTTTATTTTAGATAATGCTTTTGTTCAAACCCCAAAATTTAAATCATTCATTTATGAGTATAAGGGTAAGCTAATAAGAGGGAAGATGAAAGAAATTTCTCTAGACTAGGAAACTAACACCCTGAGAGAATTGCAAGAGGAAGATGACAAAGAAATGAAGAATATCACTCTTGAAAGATGGTGAGAATTACTACAAGAGGGTAGGGTTATGCTTCTCCTAGGATGGGATATCAGTTCATCCATAGTTTTTGATAGTTTCAAGGAAAGATAGAATAAGAAATTGCAATTAATTGATGAGGCAAGTGATAAGATCTACACTGGTTCAGGGTATAATCCAAAAAATTCCACCTTATAGATTTGGGCCCTATATCCACCAGAGAGAAGGTCCATAATTATTGATGATCCTAATCAAGTCTTTGGCCATCTTTTAGTGTAGAGAGTGGGAGATATTAACCCTATTGAAATAAATGAACTGAACATCAATGTTTCCAAATTCAACAAAGCACAAGTTAAAACATTGATAAGAGAAAATAAGAGGCTCATTTTTGAGAATGAAAGATTAAAAAAAGAGGTGGCCAACTACAAAGAGAAGTCACCTTCTTTGTCAAGAATTGATACTCAATTGGTGGAATGTATAGAGTATTACAAGCCATTTCTGGCAGTGTATATTGGGAACGCAAAATGGAAGCAACTCAAAAGAAGTGTGATGAATTAGAGAAGAAGACAAAGCTTACCAAATTTGAACTTGCTACTAAGATGATTAAAAGGAGATTCCAGAAGGTGATAGGTCAAGATGACCAATTTTGGATGATATTTGTGAAGACACATGTTGCTTTCAAGGAACATGAAAGATTACAACACTTTTTGATAGCAAAGAAAAAAGAATTAACACCTGAAGGGAATATGAATGGACAAATACTTGAAAAATATAATGAATTGGTCAATGCACATAATGAATTTCACAATATGTTCACATCAGAATTCAATTCAACTTTGACTAGCCATTGGACATTTCATTTCCCTCCTTCAATGATGCTGGTGAACTCCAAGACCAAGACAATTGGAAAGAATAACTAGCTGAATTGTTACCACATGCACTTATTCTGATTAATGACAAATCAATGGTGTTCAAGCATACACATAGGCATCTAGAAGGGATTCTTTCAGTGGAGTATGTCATGAAAGATATAATCACAAATATTGATATGTATGTTAAAGAAAAATATATAGAGCATCTTTCCAGAGTAAATTTGTTTATTGCCAGGGCTAGGAGTACCACTAATGTAGAAAACTAAATGATGCAGTTGAATGCTTTATCAAGGAGAGGAGGACCTTGCCAAATCAACAATCGCAGGTTCTGTATGTTGATTAACATATCAAGTATATCACGAATTGTTCTCAACTCCCATGTTGTCTCTTATCTTTTATTTACGTTAATCTTGTTTAACAAATATAATTAGTTGATGTAAAAGGACACGAACTTAGAAAATCATATTATTTTGTAAAGACCTGAAGCTTGTCGCTTACCATATAAATGGGGAAACCAAGGCCTAGTTTTGAGGATATCATCATTAGAAACAAAAAAATATAGAATAATACACATGCAAAATACTTCTGTTATTATTGTAAAATCACTTTGATGACATTAATGGACAAGAAGATTTAAACTTGGTGCTCGAAGTCTGGATTCAATTATTTGTTGATGTTACTATGAAAAGTTGTGTGGCTATCTCAAATTTGATTATTTCATGTTATTCAAATTGAATATATCAAGTATGTGTTCAATTTGTCAAGACACATTTGTTGTACTTGTGTGATTCATTTTAACCAGTTCTTTCAAGTAAAGAGAAAACCCTTTTAAATAAATCACAACCTAGAAAAATAATTTGGATTGATAAGAAGAGCCTCACAATTACTACATTGCATGTTTATGTCAGCCATAAACTCTAAAAGTGCTAGACAATTAGAACTACATCCATAAATAGATCACACATACCATATACATCTTGACTCCATTTACCCAACAGGATTAGGCATTGTCCATACTCACTTCACTTCAATACTTTATAAAACCTTATTCATACAGTCAAATTTCAATATTAGGAGTAGGAGTAGTTATTAAATCTACATTTATTTCACACTTTATGCCATTGTGGATAGATCCCTAAAGTTAAACAAGTCACACAACCTCTAAATATGCATCAATCATTAAGGTACAACTGCCTAGGTATAACATAGCCTAAAGTGTAGGGAGTTATTAACCACATCAGTTAGCTCTATTTGTTAGCAAAAAAATGTTGTAAGCTTGATCATAGAGCTTGGCATCCTCTTAGGGCTCACAATCTACATTTTTGAGACCTAATAGATTGGCAACTCTACTGAAGAGCTTAACAATATTGAATCTAGGATTTTGTTTCTATAGAGTCATAAAAATTCACATTTGCATTCACCTAACTGAGTAAGGGATTCCGTTGGGGATAAAATAAAATAAATCTCATTCAAACATAAGTACTTAATTTTCCCACTTTTGGAAAAGTGGGTGGTGACTCTATTAAATCTCTAAGATCATTGTATGATTGATAAGTTGAATATCAAATAAAAAAGATTGGATCTTAGGCACCAAAGAATTACAATATCACCCAAAATGGATGGTCGAAGATCTCAACATAAGGGAAGTCCAAAGAAAACCAATGGTAAATGGATAGACAAAAAGGGGTCACCTCCTCCAAAGGTTATTGCCAATAGGGGTGGAACAACATCAAGTGTTTTATAGAGATATCTAAAAAATCCAAGGATATCTAGAGATGGAGATGAATTCACAGTGATGAGTATTTTATAGAGAAAATGGTGAGTTTTTTATATATGAGTGTTTAATTATTATTTTATTTATTTTAATATTTTTAATTAGAATTCTCTTGCTATATGGTCTCATGAAGAGATGCATGCTCAAGAATAATAGAAGGATGAATAGATAGAACCTCTCTTAACTCTCATGATATTTCTTTAAGCAAGTTTAACCTTAACATAACACATATATATGATAATATTGATTGTTGTTCTTAGAATTAAAGTAGATGAGCTAAATATTTCAAGTGCTTGTTTGAATTCAAACGATCTGATTTTATGGATTTATTTTTTGTTCTATTTGAAAGGTTGAATCTTGAATTATTTTTTGTTGTGTTGGATGAATACTTGTTCAATTTTTTTTTTGGATGTGAGAAATAAATATAAGTTAATTGATGTATGCAATTAGATGAAATTTATTTGTGGAATTTTAAAAATTATTTTTATGAATTAACTATTCTAATTAATCAACCAAATCAATTAGATTACTCTTCTTAATATTGGTGTAATTAATTAAATAACAATTAGTATGTTTCTTATATTTTATATTTTAAGAAAATGAAAAAAAAACAACTAACATAGATGAATAACTAAAAATAATTACAAAACTAAAAACCTGTATTTTATATTGTAAAGAGTTCTAGGTCCCTTCAAAACCCGTATTTTACCTCTAATCAAAACTAAAAAAATTACAAATATGACACACTAAATCAATTCAAGTAATTTAATTGATTAATATAATTAAATAATTAATTAAATTTAATTACTTATAAATCTAATTGAAACATCTAGAAAAAACATTTTTCTAGAAACACACAAGAAGAAGAAACAAGAGAAAAAAACAAATATTATCTCTTTCTTTCTTTTTTTTGGAAAAAAGTAGAGAATATACAATTATTTTAAAATAAATGTTTTTAGAATGTAGATAACATGTTGGTTCTTTTTCTTTTCTTGTCTTCCTTTTGAATTTTGTTTGTATCTTTTGATGTTGCTTGTTTGATTTTGATTGAATCCTATATGTATTAAAGAGATTATTATTGTGTCTTCTACCTACTCTAAAAAAAACAAGATTCAAAAAAATTATTTGAGAAATCCTTCATGAGATAAAGAAAAAATTATGACCAATGTAAATATTTTTTATTTTATTTTTAATTTCTTATGAAGTAATAAAATACTTTAAATAAATGATTTAAAATAAAAAATATTTAGACAATAACTAGAGATATTTAAGAAGCTTTTCAATTTGAAACAAGATATTTAAAAATATAGATTTCATGACATAATTTTTTAATAAAAAATAAAATATTAATAATTCCTAAAAACAAATTAATATACCTTAATAAAATACCCTTTTCATTTTAAATCAAGAAATAAACTAAAATAATTATAAAAAAATATTTTGCCAATAAGGGCGTGGTCAAGTCGCTTGGTTGTAGTGACAAGCACCAAGGTTCAAACCCTCGCTGGGCCAAAGTGCTCGCAAGCCTTGTGCCTTCGTTGGACCATTGCGCTCGCGGGTTTGGTTGTTTCTTGTGGTTCACCTAGGAATTTAAGTGTCAACATGTGAGAGTATTTTTATGGAATAGTAAGGTGTCCTTAGGAAAATCAAATAACTTTTCTTCTCCTTTAACCTTTAACTAGTGGTAACTATATACAAGGAAAAGGTATAGGGAAAATAAACAAGGGATTCTAGAGGAAGAAATAGGAATTCTAGAGGAAGAAATAATGGTTTATTATAGGGGTTAAATAGTGGTGTGTAAGGATCTAGAAAATATTTAATTTCATTTTTTTGGTTAACAAAAATTAGATTGTTAATAGATGTGAGAGAAATGGGGTTAGAGAGATTCCTTATTATAGATTAAATTTGACACTTTTCAATAAAAGAATTATTATTAAATGGACGTGATAAATTAATCAAATTGGAAAGAAAAACAATCTTATATAGAATGAAAATATATATAGATGTTTTTCTATTGTTGTATTATATTTATAGCTTTATATTTTTCTTTTTTTGATCCTAATTGTCTTTGGGTCTTCTTATGACTTGTTTTTTTGTGTCAATTATTTCTTTTTTGTTTCAAAGAAATGATTCTACAACTGTGTATTATTTTTATCCTTTTCTAAATGATAGATCGTGGACAGTGAGGTTAAACATCGATGCAAGAAAACTATACATATTTTTCTCTAGATTTTTTTACAAATTAACATAGACGCTTGAAAATTACAAAAAGGTAAACATAAATAACACATGACGAAGTCCTAATAGTGTGAATATTGGATCTCCTCACGGTTTCCATTAAGGTCCTCTAAATAAAAATTGTAGTTTCTACCCATAGGAAAATGCTCTATAAATTTAAAAATATTCAAGAGTGTCATAAGTAACATAGAATACATTGGTAGAAGAGAAGATAGAAAAAAATTATTTAGAGAAAAACAAAGTGAAGGAATTATCAAAAAAATACTTTTCCTTCATGCGAGATTCACCAAAATATGTATACATCAAGTTTAGGTACACTTTCTTGTTCATATTGATTATATAGAAATGCCAACTCTTTTCTACAAGCATGAAAATATATGGTCCTATAGTGAAGGGATTGAATAGATTTACATATTCTTATAGAAGTAATAATTATATGATGTGCGAAAGAGGATATTTCAAAAAATACCAAGGAGCTCTAGGGATGGAGAGGAATGCAAAGTGATGAGAGTTTTATAGAAGATAATGATTATTGTTTTGTATGAATATTTTATTCAAGGGGTAAACGCTTTTGAACCAGATCTATGAACCATAATACAACCACTCAACAATACCATCCCAATGAGGTTTGAACCTTGGTGGCAAGAACAACAATGCCACCTTTAAACCATCACACCATGCCAATATCGACGTTTTGTATGAATATTTCCTTGTTTTATTTTTTTTGTAATATTTAAAATGATAATTATCTTGCTATTGGTTTCAATAAGAGATGCATTCTAAAAAAAATTGTAGGAGTTTTTTAACTTTCATAGGATTTCATTAGATAAGTTTATCCTTAACCTAACACAAATATATGATAATATTGATTGTAGTCTTCATAATTAAAGTATATGAGTTAAATAGTTCGAGTGTTTGTTTGAATTTGAATGATTTACTCTTTGATTTCATTTCTTTTTATTTGAAAGGTTGAATCTTTAAATACATTTTTTTGTATTGGATGATGCTTGTTCAAATGTAATTTTTTGTTTATTTTAAATTTTTACACATGTGAAAAATAAATATAAGTTAATTGATGCATACAATTAGATAAGATTTATTTGTGAAAATTTAAAATTATTTTAAAATAATTAACTATTCTATTTAATTAATACTAATTTAATTGGATTGCTCTTCTTAATTTTGATATAATTAATTAAATAACACACTTGTTCTTTTATATTTTATATTTTAAAGAAATGAATAAAAGAAACTAATTTAATCAAATAACAAAAATAATTAATTATTTAATAAACTAAATTAATTAAATAAATTTATTTAATTTCATATAGTTAAACAATTAATTAAATTTGATCACTTATAAATCTAATTGAATCTTCTAGAAAAACCACTTTTCTAGAAATACACATGGGAAAAAACAAGAGAATAAAACAAATATTGTTTTTTTTTTTTTAATAAAGGAGAAAATAGACAATTATTTTACAATAAATACTTTTAGAATGTAGATAGCATGGTTGTTTTTAATATAGTTTTGTTTGTATATTTTGATGTTGTTTTGCTTGTTTTGGATGGAATCTTGTATTTATTAAAGAGATTCCTATTGTCTCTTGTACCCACTCTAAAAAAATCAAAAGATTCCAAAACATCTTTTGAGAAATCCTTCATGGGATAAATAATAAATTGTGGTCAATGTGATTATTTTATTTTTTTAAAATTTCTTATGAAGTAATGAAATGACTTTAATAAATGATTGACACAAAGTGTTTTAGACATTGATTCTAAAATAAGGAATATGTTGATAATAACGAAGCACAATTTCTAAAATGAAGAAGCTTTTCAATTTAAAATAAGGTCCTTAGAAGTATAGATTTAATGATGGGATTTTAAATTAAAAATAAATATTAATAATTTCTAATAAAAAATCTAGTGTACTTACTAAAAATTCTTTTTTATAGACACAAATATTTAAATTAATAATAAGTTAAAATAATTATAAAAATAGTTTTATAGTTCTAGTTATGGCTCTTTTTTGCACCCTCTATACCAGTTAGCTACAAGTCTTGTGATAATCCTCTTGTTCCTACTCAACTTTTCCTATATTCAAAATTTCAACAATTACCCCTAGTTTGGTTAGCCCTTACAAGCTACACTTACACAAGGCCAATGTTTTAGCTAACCCATCTAGTTCTACTCTAAATAGATCCAAAGACACCCCAACCTTGCAATGTCAATCCCTTGCTAAAAATTGACAACTATTTTTTTTCTTCTTTTGTAACTCAGAGGTATCCCCACGACCCAACCCAATGCCCAACCTGTCTTACCTTGGGCTTACATATTGCCAAGTTGGGGACATGAGGGGTCGAGTTAAGATGAGACTAATCTTCTAGGGATGAGTGCAACCACTTGCAAGCCACACACATCAATTGAGGCTGAACCTTGGATTGAACCCAAGACCTCGGGGAGCAAACCTGAGACTTAAACCTCCTCCGCTATCTATGCAAGCTTTGGGACTAACCCAAAAAAAATTGACAACTAATTATGTAGTGCCCCTCCTATTGGTTATTTTTAATGAACCAAGCTAATCTCACAGTATAGCCTATGGAATTGTCATCTTCCAATGGGTAGCTAATTGGATGGATTGGCCAACGAATGAGTGAAAGCTTGCGAAAGCTTTCCTCTTGCACTTTGGGCTTTGCAAAATCTGGGAGGGTAATCGCATACAAAGTACTTAAGATCCTTTGTCAATGAACCATGTAATTTGTAAATAGCAGATTCATTCTCATAGATGTGCCTAATAGATGAAAATTCTGAAGAATGTGGTAGATTCTTTACAACATTTAACATCTAAAGCATGGGAATGGGCAATACGAAACTTCAAAAAATAAAATATAATAGAGTATAGGCTTTGTGAATTTGTTCTTAGTTGAGGTGAATGGTCCCCTGAACTGTAATCTCAGAAACAACTACTAAATTAGTATCTAATCCTAGGGTGAAGAGTCAACTCCACTGCAAACCATACAATATGACAACATTTAACCCTATTATCTAAGAGCATTTGCACAATTCCATTATAATGTATGCACTCTATATTATGAATTTATCATTACTTATCAAATCCAAATAACATCTACACAAATCTATGCTTCAATTAAAGTAATTTAATTGATTCTTTGAACCAGAATCGTAATCAAAGCATACACCATTGAAAAGGTAATGGAAACTAATGAAAGATCCTTGATTCATTAATAATTCATGAAAATGCTACAATGGAGAGAAAATAAACTCAAAATTGTGAACAATATCTTTTTAGGAAACAATGGAGTTGTCATATAATAATAAATTTGCAGAAAAAGACTCAACTAATTAACCTAGAACCAACACATATCTAAGCTCTCTATGCTTACATTGCAATCTAGAATCAATTCAACAACCCCCAACTCCTTACAATGAAACTGCTTCTCTCTTTAGAGAATGGAGAAAACCTAAAAATGATCCACCATTGACACATGACACACCCCAACACCCCTGATATGCAACCAACTGACATTTAGAAGATTCCTCTTCACACTTCACTTTCCATCTTCAATTTTCCTTCACTTGAAATTCCTGTGCAAACCTTTTACTTGCATGTAAAAAAACCCATTTTCCAGCTCTACTTTCACTTAACAATGAAAAACAATAACCTCTCAGTCAAAACCCACTTACCCAGCTGTTAAAAATGCTTTTCAATGTTACATTTTAACCTTATGATATTTCATTTCACTTTGCATTTGGTTTGAAATTGTTTGACACTTTGTCAAACATTTATTTGGGAACCATCTGAGTGCATATTCAACTTGTAGGCTACACATTAGAACTATTTCCCAAATGTTGGATTTGATCGTTGGGTCATGAGAAAAGATTTCTAGGCATTTCTCGCCTCACAAGAAACTAAGAACTGCATAAAACATTTCCAAAATTGCTTCCTAGATAATAGAAAAGGTTGATGCACCTTTCTAGAAGTTGAGAAGATATTTTCCAACTTGCACATGTGTAAAATTTTTCCTCAAATCCAAAAACGAGAAAATGTTTTATTTTCTACTTCATCCATTAACCATGGTGCCCAATATTTATACCTAGATATAAGAAATAAGCAACAAAAAATCACATTTCTACCCCTTCCCCCCCAATGAAAGACCATCTCTTTTATCTTTGATAATTTCCTTGTAAATATATGTTGGAAAGAAAACTCACACAAGCAACTCAAAGGGGTGTTGAAAAGTTAGTAAATGCAATGCCCATCGCATGATCATAGTGCATCACTATTTTGTAGAATTAAAGTTTCTTTTAATGAATATTTAACAATGTTTTATATTTGCACTAAAATTCAACGCTCAATCATAGTGCATCGCTATTTTGATTGAAAACTGCCCTTCAAATATGTGTTGTGCGATGGAAATGGGTTGTGTGTGATGGAAATGGAATGAGTGCACCACTTGTTGCTCAATATATGACTTTATAAAGTTGCAAACTTTAATTAAAGTCAGCCAATGAGAACCCATCATTGCTCCTCAATGCATCCTTGGTTTGTTTTAAATCTCCTTCCAAAACTAGCGATGGGTGATGAAATTGTTGTGTTGCGTGGTCTTTGGGCATTAAGTTTTTCAACCAATTGAATCCTTTTTAAAGGTTAAAATATTTATTTCCTCAAATAATTTTAAAACATTTTAAAATGTTTTAAATATCAACACTTAAAAACATTAGAAGTATTCATAAAGTTAATTTCGCTTGTGAGCCAAATGGTGAAATTTCATTGCATGCAAATGGGAACCCCTGGAGCTGAGAATTTTTGCATGTGGCCATAATAAATTATTTAAAACATGGGTTTTAAATCAGATTTCGCCCAACAATCAAAATTTAGGTACCTCCTTTGTAAACTGGCCTGCTGGATGTGTTTGCCGCAACCAAAATACATTAAAATAATGTATCAAATGGCCTCCATTTTTTATTAAAATGAAATTGAAGATGTTTTAGACTAAAAAAAGAAATGGGTTGCCTTCAAGATTGTGAAATTTGCAACTTTCTGAAACACCAAATTTAGCTCGATTGTAGTCAGAAACACATTAATTAGCCCATTAGGACTCATCCAGGAAGTGTGAAACTGAACAGGAATACTACCATATGTACTAGGAAACATTCTACCATACATATTTGAAAGATGACCTCTGAGTTTCAAATATTTAATCAACGAAGATGGCCTCTGGGGTAGATTTAGCAAGATGTGGACCTAACCTCTTTCAGCACATTGAAAGGGCATAGGCACTTCAAATTTGCAAAATTTGTAAGTGCCATCACCTCCTATTTAAAGCTTGTTGATGTGAGATTGGTGTTTCAACTTCATCATTTCCTTGTGATTTTTGTTTTGGTTGTATTCTTGTTCTGAATGGCGTGTATGAACCACCACATGTTTGTGATGGGGTTCTTCAACATGTCAATTTTTGGCATTTTGTATGTTTATATGCCTATGCAATTCTTAAATTATTGGTTTATAATTATGATTTAGTTCAATGATATGTGCATTATTTATATACCATATAAATGTGAAATTGATTATTGATAATCATAATGAATGATTTATATAATAAATGCTACTTTTACATTTTATGCTATTATACCCGATTGGGTGATTGTTGTTGAATGAACAAGACAACTGAGAGGGGGGGTGAATCAGTTGTATCTAATCAAAACATCAAAAGCAATCAACAATAATCAGATCCACATGCATTCAATAAACCCTTATTAATATGATTAATCATGAAATGTAGATAACATAAACTGAAATAACAACTCCATACACAAGAGAACACCAGATTTACGTGGAAAACCCAATGAGGGAAAACCATGGTGAGGATTAGCTCACAATATAAGTAATTGCAAAATTGGTACAAAAAGGGCTCACTGCCAGAATATGACATACTATCCAAAAGGCTCATAGCCAGGGCTCATTGCCTCAAAAAGAACAAGAAGATAGAAGAGAAATGTTACACAGAATTTTTTTTATCAATGCAACAAGGATTCCACCAAAATGCTCCAACACTTTCACAGCCTAGCATGAAAGATTTCAAACACCTTCAACTCACTACATTTAGGAATCTAATACTTTGAATTTTGCACTGCTCTACTTAAATTCACATTACACACACATCACTTGCATTGATATCACATCTATCTTGCTTCTCCCTTGATTGTTTCTCATTCAACTCTCAAAAACTTTACTCTTATTTATATCTTGACTTGAACCTTAAAAATCTTCTCTAAGGTTGACATTCTGTCTGTTATATTTTCAAATTCAAATTAGGTCGGCACCTAAACATTCTTGCTGTGGATAGGAATGAAAGGGGACCAAAAAAACACTTAATTGAGACCCAAAATTAAGTCACACATGCCACACTACACATCTTTTAATACTTGAACATTTTTGAATGTCGTGTAGACACCAGGTTAGCTATTATCTATGAAAATGTATTAAACATTAAGTACATTCTTTTGAAACTTTCAATACACCTAACCATGAATCCTCTTGAAACAAACAAGAGAACAAAACCATGAGTCCTAAAAAGCAATTATGGAGAAATGTGGAGCAAATACATTTCTCCTCGACACCTCTGTACAGCACTGCAAAACTAATTCACATACTAGTAAACACAACTTCCTTTCACCAACGATCCAAAACCCAAAATTATGAACATAGAAACCTCTAAAAACCTCGAACAACATAGTAAATCTGTATAGGAATAGCATCAATACAAAAGAAATGCAGAGCATGATCCAAAGCACATTCTAAACACTTTCACAACACTATTTTCTCTGTTTATCAAATTTTCTCAAAAGCACTTGGAAATCAAGTACCAGAGACATCATCTCAACTCATTACTCCATTCCAACTCATCTCCAAACACTGTAATAAAATATAGCTCCATTTACTCACAACACTTCCTCAATATCTCAACTACACATGCACAACATGCAACAACTTGTTTTCCTCTTTTCCACAATTTTCTCAATATCTTTGACATTTTCATCATGCAACAACTTCCTTAACACATAGTTGACATCAATGACAACACTAGTCAGTAGACTTCCTATTGACATCAATGACAACACCTTCATATTTGCAAAAATAATAGATACGTGCATTATTTATATGTGATTAAATGTGAAATTGATTATTGATAATTATAATGAATGATTTATATTATAGATGTTTTTAATAAGGAAAAACAGGTTTTGAAGGGACCTTGAAACCCTTTACAAAGGTGAAAAGCTGCAAGAAAGACTAAGCCTAGAGAGTTCGCAACCCAAAAAACCAAATAGTTGATGACAAAAATTAACAAACAAACCTGTCAACTACCCAAAACCAAAACATCAGCAACAAGGCTGATCAAGCAAAAAAGACAACACAACTACAACATCTTTTCCAAACCATTAACTAAGGCCAAATTTTCCTCAATGACCCCCTCGTGCATCTCCATAACATCCTTGAGCTCTTCAAATGAAATGGAAGCTTGCTTTTTGGTCTTGCTCCTCGTTCTAAAAAACAGGCCAACATCCACATCCTTTTCCATACCTAGAACAGGATCCTCATTCTCTCCACCAGGTTTGAGCAATTCACATACTCTATTGCTTTCTCAATATCACCCAGCTCTAGGGGTTTACCAGTCCATTTCAAGGCTTTCTCATTTAAAATAAAGAGTCTCTTAGTAGTCGACTTCAAGGAATTATTGCTAATATTCACCACAGTCTTCAAATCATCTAATAACTTGTTAATTTTTCCCTCTATGTTAACAAATCTCTCCTCAAAGGTCTTATGAACCACCAATTCCAAAGAGGAAATCCTCTCCCATGAGTAATGCCAAGGCGATTAGTATCCACAACAAGTTTATCAAGCATAACATTCATGGTTTTGAACTTACCTTTAATCACCCATTCCGTCTGATTGCTATGTACCAATGTCACACAAACATCTTGGCAATTCTTTATCTGGACATTGAGCTCCTTAACTTCCGAGATCAACCATTTAACCAAAGAAATCAAGTTACGTGTTCCATTCTCAACCATCCTAAAAAAAATGCCCATATTAACCTCATCCCAATTCTCAATTTTTGAATCAAAATTTTGAACAGGGTCTTCTCGACGCTCCTCAATGTCCTCCTTTTCATCCTTAGTAGGGGAGTCCTCCACTTCAACCATTTCAACTTTAAATCGATACTTATCTAGCACGTTAACCAAGTCTGCCAAGACTTCCAACTGCTCCGCCTTCACAACCCTCCCTTTAACTTGCACTGTGCTAAAAGGAGAGTCAAGAGGAACCTGGTTAGGGTCAACCCCCTTAGAACACTTTAAACCGTCAATCCCCTGTACATTAGTCTCCATAGGTTGCATGAACCCAATGAGGTTTTTACCAATGCCAAGACTACCCTCCACAACAAGGGAGCTCACCACAACACCCACTTTACCAAGGCCCTGAGAAGGATTTTCACAATTAAAGAAGACTCTGCTAGCTGGTCATTCACCATAACGGTCAACGAGGTGGTCATGTAAAGGTCAACGAAGGGAAGACTATCGACGATGGGAGATTCCTCACTCAAATCGAAGTTATAACCACCTTATAAATGGTCTTAATTATCTATTGAGAGAATATAGGCATTACTATTGTGCTAAATTTGCATTGAGGCAAGCATGTTTGACCAGATTTCATGCATGCATAACTACCTCTCCACTTTTCATGCTTTCCCTAAAGTGGCATCCTCCTAATCTATTGGAGTTGACTACCTTGCTAGGTGGTTAGTTAGTAGATTTTCTCCCTATAAATAAGACTTGGATGCTCCTTCAAAGGAGGTTGCTTAATCTGACGATGTACTCACATTCTTAGTTTTTCAGTAATACAGTTATGATGCTCCATTGTACTGTTGCTTTCATGAATAATTTATGAAGTTCTAAGTTTGTGCATTTGAGTTTAAATTTGTCTTAAGGAATACTCATCCAAGGGGGCCCACTTGGTGAGCATTCCATCCTTTAGTTTAGTTTAGCATAGTTATTACTTTCTGTTCAGTAATTAGTTAAAATCTGGCATTGACTATTCTTGCAGCCACTAGAATTCCATTCTGTGACTATTCCTGCAGCCAAAGCAGACACAGTAGTTTCCTATTTTTTTGCTCAGATCTTCATTTCTTTCATGTATTTCAGCTTAGTTTAGTTGTCGGTTGATGCTCAGTACTTATGTTATTTCTTTCCAAGCAATTTACCTGCAAAATCATGTTTTTCTTAGTTGTAGAATGAATATGGCTACTTTGGATCCTTAGTGCACATACTATGCTGACCCATTTCAAGTTCATGCCCCTGGGTTGACAAGTTAAATGCACCTTCATGATGATTGAAATAGCTATTCAAATTAGATGTCCAATCTCTGAATCATAGCTGCAAGGGCTTAGTTGTTAGATCATTGTAGGAGGCCAACATTTTTGGCGCCATTGCCAGGGATGGTGTCAAACTAGGGAGTTCTTTGGAGTCATTGATAGTTTTCTTGCTATAGTAAATATGAAAGTTTCTTCCTAGTATACCCCTCATGTAGGAAAGTAATGATCCACCATTCTTTTCCAATTCTTTGTGTGAGCTGGCTGATAGTGAGTTGATACTGTATGCATAGAGGAAGGAGGAGAGATGCTTATGGGAGATTCCTTCCTAATAACCCCAATCCATTCCAACTAGATGAGCATTTGAATCTATCGAGAGAAGAAGAAGAAGATCCAAACCCCTTTGCTGATGCATTGCTTGATCTAACTAGTTCTAAAATTTCCCCTAAAAACCAAAATCTACTTGAGAATCTCTTTGCTTTAGAACTACATCAAACAAGCATGGGTGATGCAAATAGAGATAGACCTAACCAACCAGCTTTTCCTTTCCCCATTTCCCATTAGAATGAAGTTGAAAACCTCAAAAATATCCCTGATTTAGTCCTTCCTAAGTTTTATGGACTTGTCACAAAAGATCCTGATACTTTCTTGTTCGAGTTTGACATACTCTGCAAGAGTTATGACTATACCACCGATGCCCATAGGCTTAAGCTATTTCCTACCACTTTGAAAAAGGATGCACTAAGATGGTTTATGAGCCTAGGTAGAAATACTGTGGAGACTTGGGAGGACATGAAGACAAAGTTCCTTGAAATATACAAGGAATATTGCAGGGGTAGTGACATGAGAGGAGATGACATTTTCAGGATGCAACAAAAGGAAGATGAGAGCTTGGAGGATTACATTGCAAGGTTTTTATTTTTTTTGCAAAAATATCCACACCATACACTTAATGAAGAATCACAAAATCTTCTTTTCTGAGAGGAATTAATGATAACTACACTGATGCCTTAGACTTGATGGGAGGAGGAGATATCTCTCAAGTTCCTTGGGAGGATACCAAGAAGATATGCTAGAACTACTCTAGGGCAGCTTCAAAGAAAGGGAGAGCTTACCAATCCACCATGGGTAAGTCATCTACTAATGGAGTTTCAAGAATGGACATTACTCACTTGTTGGTAGAATTCAAGCAAGACATTATAAACAATCTAGCTACTTAGCTAGATACACTTCAGGCCAAAAGAAACAAGAGGAGGTAGAGGAAACATTGGAAGAGTATTTTCCCCATTGCAAACAAAAGAAGGACTACAAATGTAGGATTATAGCTAATATTGAAAGCAAGCAGATTCCACCTGAGTTCAAGCCAATTTGGGGTGAAGATGACAAAGTATACTACATTGCACAAAAGAAGCCATGGGCTTCAAGACAAGGTATGCCACCAGATCCACTCTCTTTTGTTAGGCCATATTTCAATTCCTATTCATCTGGTAACCAATGGCAACCCCCATATCCATCCAATTATGGAGGGTATCCACCACAACCTTGGAATAACCATCCAAATTCCTAGCCTAATCATCAAAATTCTCCACCCTAGTGGCAACAACCTCAGGGGAATTGGCACCAGTTTTGAGGAAATTGGAAGCCACCCCTAGGAAATTGGCAATAAAAAAATCAATAGAGGGGAGGGAAACAATGGAAAAACTAGCCAAATAGTTACATACAACCACCTTCTCAGCCCCAACAACCTACTATAATGCCTCCTCCTGCAAGCTCAAGTTCAAATACACCTAAACCCACTCAGCTACCAACTCAACCCACACCCAATCCAAATAATAAACCACAACAAAACCCAGTATACTCTGCTGATCCAAATCAATTCCTTGCATATGCTATGAGTGTAAGTGACATCCACTTACATTCAGGAACTACTTTGTCATCTCCTTCCACACCCATTATCACTGATCTTCCTATGGAAGAAGAGGAGCCTCTGAACACCCTCATTCAATCCAGTGCACCTAAGAATCCTGAACCAGTTCTAGTCAAGAAAACTACACAAACACCACCATTTCCTCAAAGGTTGGAAACTATGAAGGAAAAGGAAGGAAAGGAGGACACAAATTTTGACATTATAGATCACCTGAAGCATATATGTGTCCAGATACCTCTATTTTAGGTCATAAAAGATGTTCCAATCTATGGAAAGGCAATTAAGGAAGCATACATTAAGAAGCTAGGTAGGAAGAAGAAAGACCCCACACGGTCCATGTGGTGGGACAACTAGCTGACATCATGCTTGGGAAAGTGACTATTCCCAAACATAATGATCCAGGGAGTCCTGTGGTAGGAGTTGTCATAAATGGGATCTAGATAATAAATGCTCTGATTGACTTGGGAGCAACAATAAATATAATGACCAAGGATATCCTACAACAACTAAATTTTGCAAGCATGAGACCTACTCCTACTGTCCTGCAACTTGCTGATAGTTCAATTGTTAAACCTGATTGTGTAGTAGATGAACTTGTGGTAACTTTGGACTCATGGGAGTGCCCCACTAATTTCATGATTCTTTCTCCTAAAGCCACACTAGGCGGGTACCCTATCATTCTCAGAAGACCATGGTTAGCAACAAAAAATGCATATATTGGATGCAAGACATGAGACATGACCATTTCTGATGGAAAGAGCACCAAAAAGCTTGTTCTCTACCCTCTCGCTTAGCCATCCCATGATCTAGATAATTCTATATGGCCACATGTTGGTGAAGAGGCTGAGGAAGTTAATTCTATGGCACAACTTATAATGTTAGGCAGAAGCTCTTTCATGCAGCTTCAATACGAAGATGAAGTATTGTCTAACATAATTCAAAATCATTGTGAAGTGGAGGAAGCATCATCCTCTCATTCCACTACTCTAGTCAGGACACTTTTAACTGCTCTTCCTGCAACCACTCTTCCTACAGCCAAACTTCCTACAACAATGAGCATGTATTATACATTGCTACCACATGAACTTAAGGTACCAAAAATTAGTGAAACAGCTATGGTAGAGATAACTACACAAGTGCAAGTGATAGAAGGAAAATACCTACACATCAACAAAAAATTGAGTGAAGAACAATAGTTGTCATTGAAAAACTTACTGAGAACCCACCAACATGTATTTGTGTGGGACTATCATGAAATGAAGGGCTTGGACCCTAAGCTTTGCACTCATAGAATCTACATCAGAGATGATTGCACCCCAGTACGCCAGCCACAAAGAATAATTAAACTTGCATTAAGAGAAATTGTAAAAGGAGAACTACATAAATTGCTAGATGCAAGATTTATCTACCCCATTTCAGATAGCTAGTGGGTGTCTCCATTGGTGATTGTTCCCAAAAAGGGAGGGAAGTGGCAAGTCTATGTTGATTATAGGGAGCTCAATGCTGCCACCAAAAGAGACCATTTTCCCTTACCTTTCATAGATCAAGTTTTGGACTCACTTGTAGGAAAGCAATACTTTTCTTTTCTAGATGGCTTCAATGGCTATAACTAGATTCAAATTACACCAGAGGACCAAGAGAAGACTACCTTTACGTATCCATGGGGAACCTATTCCTACTCAGTACTTCCATTTGGCTTGTGCAATGCACCTACAACTTTTTAGAGGGTAGTCATTAGCATATTTTTAGATATTTCTCATGATTGCATGGAAATTTATATGGATGATTTCACCACCTATGGTGCCGATTTCAATGAAGCATTGGAGAATCTTAGGAGAGTCTTGCAGAGATGTGAAGACCACAATCTATCTCTAAATAGTGAAACGTGCTTCATGATGATGTAGGAAGGTGTATTCCTTGGCCACTAAATCTCTCACAAAGGAATTCAAGTAGATCCTACAAAGATTGAGGTGATCACAAATTTTCCTACACCTACAAAACAAAAAGATGTTAGGAGTTTCTTGGGCCATGTAGGCTGCTATAAGTGTTTCATCAAGGATTTTAGTATAATAGCAACACCAATGTATACTCTTCTCACTAAAGATGATGAGTTTCAATGGACTAAAGACTATGGGAAGGCATTTTCTAATTTGAAGGAAGCTTTGACTCATGCTCCTGTACTCAAAGGTCCTAATTGGGAGCTTCCTTTACACATCCATACAAATGCATCAAACTATGCCATAGGAGTAGTATTAGGGCAGAAAGGAGTTATTGGAAATGCTATTTATTTTGTTAGCAAAAACTTGCAAGGCGCTTAATTCAATTATATAGTGACAGAAAAAAATGTTGGTAGTGATCTATGCCCTAAACAAATTCAGGCACTACATAACAGGCTATCAAATATTTGTGCACACAGATCATGCAACCATTAGGTATCTCATGAATAAACCTCTGATCTTAGGTAGGCTAGCAAGATGGCTATTGCTAATGCAAGAATTTGACATAACCATTGTAGATAAACTAGGAAAGACCAATATTGTTGCATAATTTCTTTCACGATTGACTATATCAAAAGATAATCACATCATAGATGACTCTTTCCTTGATGAACACTTATTTTCCATCAGTGTGCAAACACCCTAGTATGCTGACATAGCTAACTGTTTGGTCACAGGGAGAGTTCCTCCTCACTTCTCCCCAAAAGAGAGAAGGATGCTCATTGAAAAATCATTTCCTTTTTCATGGATTGCAGGATGTTTTTTTTATACTAGACCAGACCATGTCATGAGGCGATGTGTGAGGGAAGATGAGACATATGATATTTTGCATGCATGCCACAATGAACCATGTGGAGGAGATTTTGCAGCCAAGAGGACAACAATGAAAATCCTGAATACAGGATATTACTGGCCAACACTCCACAAGGATGCATGAAGATATACATGGAAGTATGATAGATGCCAAAGGATGGGTAGACCAACCAAATCTGATGAGATTCCCCTTTACCTTTAGGTAGTCATTGCTCCATTTGACAAGTGGGGATTAGACTTTGTAGGACCCATTGATCCTCCATCCAATGGTAAGTCTTATATCTTAGTTTGCATTGATTATGTAACTAAGTGGGTGGAAGTTAAGGTCATGAAGCATGCACGAGATAATAAGGTTGTTGAATTTCTTTATGAGATTTTTACAAGGTATGGAGTTCCAAGAGAGATAGTGACTAACCAAGGGGCTCAATTTACATCAATCCTTATTGCAACACTGGTCAATGAGTACAATATAAGGCACAAGAAGTCTACTCCTTAGCACCCCTAGGCCAATGGACAAGTTGAGGTGAATAAAAGGGAAATTGAAGCCATTCTAACCAAAACGGTGGTTGTTCATAAGAAGGATTAGGCAAACAGATTGCTAGAAGATGTCTGGGCCTATAAAACAACCTAGAAAACAACTACAAGTTTCACACCATTTGAGTTGTTGTATGGAAAGACAACTATGATGCCCATTGAATTTGAGCACAAAACTCTTAGGACTGTAATGGACTTAGGGATGGACATTTATGAAGCACAAAGAGCAAGAATCATGCAACTCAATGCATTGTATGAAATGAGGAAGGAAGCATTGCATCATACATAGGTAGTGTAGAATCAGAGAATCAAGTGGCATGAAAAATTCATTAAAGAAAATAAATTCCAACTAGGATATTGGGCCCTGCTCTACGACTCAAGGTATCGAGATAATGTAGGAAAATTGCAAACAAGGTGGCTAGGATCATATGAGGTTGCTGAAGTATTCCCCACTGGTGTTGTTTAACTCACTACTATTGACCCAGTTAGGTTTAAGCTGCTTGTCAATGGTCATCGCCTCAAATTGTATCACAAGCCAAATTCCAAGGAGGAATTCCTGCAACAATTCTCTCAGCATGCAACACCCAAAATTCCTGCAACCAAAGGAAGTGGACCTAGTATCCCTCCTTCTGGCTAATTAAGGTACATAATTTGTTATAATAAAGACTTCCACTTCTTCACCCATCCTCTCATCCATCTCCACCTTTCTCTCTCTTCCATCACGCCTCCATGATTTCACTTCATTCCATCATCACTTCACTCCATTCCACTCCACTTTCATTAATTTCTCAACTAACCTCTCAAAAGGTGACCGATACTTTCTTCATAATCTTTGTAGTAGATCTTCCAAGAATCTAGGTACGTGCACATCAAGTGTTATCTCTTAATTATCTTTTAGTGCATTCATTTAATTGTTGTAAATTAATATAGACGTTCTCCATAGCATGTCATTATTCCTTGCCCTATCAAATTTCCATAACTCTCATACATGTGAGGACACATGCTCAAATTTAGGATGGGGGGGAAGTATGAATGCTATGTCCATGTGTCTATCCATGTTGGCTCACATTAGCAAAGTTTAAATTGAGTTGATTCAAATTTTGAGTGAGATGACAGCTCGCATGTGTGAGGTGATATCAACCTCCACCATTTTTCTTGATCATAATCCCTCATTGATTACTCCTTTATTGCCTTTATTACTCCCATCATAATCTTAAAAAGGTAAATTCAGACAACACCGACGTTTGAAATTTAGCAACGTTGTAGGAAAGAAAAGTTGGGATTTTAGACAGAGATTGTAGGAAGAGAAACTTTGCAGAGTGATTGTTTGATTGCATGAAACTAAACAATGGGAGGTGGGTTAATTAGGAATGAACCCACGGTTCATGACGTATTGTTGTAGGATGCACTTTCAAAGGCTGAACTAAGAAATTGCAGCTAGTTAGACTATTTCCTGAAGCTTAATGGTTTTGATGAAAATGTTGCATTGGAATTTTCCCATAAATTGTTTGAAGGAAAAGCCACAGTGAAAGGGATGGAGGTATTGGATACTGAAGAAAGAATTGCATAAGTTATAGGGTTTCCTGTCGGTGGTGAAAATTATCTTGCTTCCAGAGATGCCAGGCCAACTAGGGCCAAATTTACAGAACTTGGTGACCCTCCATTGAGTGTGGAAAAACAAGGTGCAAAAAAGAACCTCTCTACCTAAGCCATGAAAGCAAGTAGTTGTCCATGTCGTAAAGTACATTACCTACGAAGGTCGCTAGTTGAATCTACACTCTGTGCATTTCAAACTTTTGAATCATATGAGGCATGGGAGGAGAATGAATGTGCCAAACGTGTTATACCACCTTCTTTCAATCATGGTGGTCGAGACCCAAAAAGGTAGGGATAATTCCATTTCCCACCATTGCTTGATCAAATTGTTAGTTGAAAAGTCTATGCATGATGTGTTTGACATAACTTGGGAAAAACTCTTGAAAATTGATCAAATTAGACTAGAAAATTTGCAACTTAGGGTTTTGCCTCAACCTCATAGGGCTAGAAAAAGATTGAGCATGACTGAAGCTACTCCTAGTGCTTCAACTTCTAGCATGGGCCCTAGTGCAAACCCTCCTGCAGCTGAACAAACCATAGAGATTAGCTCTTTTGAGGCAGAGCATTTAGAAAAAGAAAGTTCCTCTTCAGATTCTAATGATGATGTTCCTTTTGGAATCTTAATGAGAACTAGGGCACAAAAGAAGGAGGCAAAAATAAAGAAAGGAAAAGTTAAAAAGCAAACTGTAGGAAATAAAGTGCTAAGCTCTAAGAAATGAAAGGCTGACACTATTCTTCTTGCAGTTGAAGAAGAACATGAGAGCCCTCTTAGGAAATTGAGACCAGTTGGGCCGACCTTTGGTGTGTCTTCGCAGGGAATCCGTAGGAATAGAGAAACATCACAAGAGGACATAGAGGCCCCAATGGGGTAGGTGAATTTTGAGGAAAAGGACATATTTGAGGAAGCAACAAATGTAACATTGACAGACCTTGCTGCCATTGCCGAACAAATTGAAAGTCAAGAGTTTGAGGAAAATCAAGAGCTCCTGTAGCAAGAGCAGAAACAAGAGTTCTTGTAGCAAGAGCAAGAGCTAGAAAAGGAGCTAGAGTTGGGAGAATATTCAACACCCCTGCAACTAGAATTGGCCGAGCATTCAAAATTCCTGCAGCTAGTGCTACAGGAAGAGCAAGCATCTATGCCAGGAAAAATTCTGGTAGGAATACATAGGCCCTCTAATTTCTCAATGCACATGGTAGCTATGAATTTATGGAAAGAGATGCAAAGAAAGGAAGAAGAATGGAAGGAGGAGAAATGTAGGATGAATAAAGAAATTCAAAAGAGAGATGAGGAGATTGAGGACAAGGATGTAGGAATTTCTACTTTAAAGAAGAATGTGGATGATATGACATCCCTAGTACCTCAAATATTAGAATGTAGGACTCCTCCAAGGGTCTATGCCTTGTATCTGAAGGAGAAGTATCTTTCTTTTAAAGTAGCAAGGATTGTTTTAGGTTTGAATCCTTCTATTGAGAATCCTCTTGAATTTTTAAATGCTTATAGGATTGCTCCCCCTAAAATGAAGAATTTATTGTGTGAATTTTACTTGCATAATCATGCTGTGACCCAAGACCATGATTGGAATCCACTGCTGTATGTTGGAGATGTTCAATTAAGGGAATTCATGTCTTGGATACATAATGAGATTAGTTGGGGAAAACAATTCAAGACTTATTAGCACATTGAATCCAACATTCCCCTATCCATCAGGGTTGAATCTAGAAATCTAGGGAGCATTTTCATAGATTGGCACAAAATTCTTTATAGCCCAAGCTATGTTGAAAGGATCTTGTCTGAGAGAGAGGAAGTTTATAAAGAATATGAGGTAGCAAAAACCAAAGGAGAATCTTTGATGGGATACCTATCAAAAAGGTGGAACAACCTAACTGATGAGTTAAAACAAGTTGAGCCTCACTCTATGCAGAATTATGCTACAACACTTAAGAGAGTTGAAAGATATATACATATTGGAAGGACAAAGAAATGATTTTGGCTCCCACTAACTTTTCAGCCACCTATCCTATTGTGGCCTATGCCAAACTTCAGATTTTACCGACATGATATAGATGTAGAGAGACAGAGATGGAGTAGATTGGACAAATAACAAGGGTTCTATTGGGACCATAATTCAAAAACTACAGAAACTAACGTAGGACAACTGGCAGTTGCAAACTTCAGGGCATTAACAAAGAAAAGGAACAACTCTCCTTCTTTTGCTGGAGGACCAACAAAGTCTTAGGTTGGGGGGAGTGATGAGTCCAGTTTATGACTCAACTTTGATAGGAGTTTATTGTCTATTTTCCATAGTTGTCATAAAATTTGATGGTTAGATGTTGATCTTTCTGTGACATTTCCTCAAAACCATAGACATTGGGCATAAGCTAATTTTTTACAATCTTTAATGACATTGGCATGCTATGTGAACTATCTATGTTGATTTTACATGTGGATTAATGAATGCTACTTTAAGATAGTTACATATATGCAATTGTTGTGCATACTAATATTGTATTGCAAATATAATTAGCCACTTACATAATTAAAGAAGACTCTGCCAGCTAGTCATTCACCATAATGGTCAACAATGTGGTCATGCAAAGGTCAATGAAGGGAAGACTATCGACGATAGGAGATTCCTCATTCAAATCAAAGTTGTAACTGCCTTGTAAATGGTCTTAATTATTGTTGAGTGAATATAGGAGTTACTGTTGTGCTAAATCTGCTTGAGGTAAGCATGTCTAACCAGATTCCGCACATGCGTAACTGCCTCTCCACTTTTCATGCTTTCCCTAAAGTGGTGTCCTCCTAATCTTTTGGAGTTGAACACCTTGCAAGTGGTTAGTTAGTAGATTTTCTCCCTATAAATAAGACTTGGATGCTCCTTCAAAGGAGGTTGCTTAATTTGATGATGTACTCTCATTCTTAGTTTTTCAGTAATACAGTTATGATGCTCCATTGTACTGTTTCTTTTCATGAATAAAATGAAGTCCTAAGTTCGTGCATCCGATTTTATATTTGTCTTAAGGAATACTCATCCAAGGGGGCCCACTTGGTGAGCATTCTATCCTTTAGTTTAGTTTAGTGTAGTTATTACTTTCTGTTAAGTAATCAGTTAAAATATGGCACTGATTGTTCCTGTAGCCACTAGAATTCCATTCTGTGACTAATCTTGCAGCCAAAGTAGACAAAATAGTTTCTTGTTTATTTTCTTAGATCTTCATTTCTATCAGGCATTTCATCTTAGTTTAGTTGTTGGTTGATGCTCAACACTTATATTATTTCTTTCTAAGTAATTTACCTTCAACATCATGTTTTTCTTAGTTGTAGAATGAATATGGCTACTTTGGATCCTTAGTGCACATACTGTGCTAACCCATTTTAAGTTCATGTCCCTCGATTGACAAGTTAAATGCACCTTTATGATGATTGAAATAGCTATTCAGATTAGATTTCCAATCTATGAATCACAGTTGTAAGGGCTTTATTGTTAGATCATTGTAGGAGGCCAACAATCACCAGTCTCATAGCTAGAATTTTTAACACCCTTTTTGTGGGTCAGGGTCTTAGGAGAAATAGGGATTAACTTCATCTTTATGTGAACAAACATGAGATTCATAAGGCCTTCATGTGGAATGAACTTCTTAGGATTCTTCTGATGGTCCTCAATACTATTCTCCATAAACAAAGAAAGATAAAAAGGAAACAAAACCAACACCTTATGACAAAAATGATTCAAAAGCATAAAGTGGTAGCTATAAACAACTAAAAACCTACCCTCCAGGGTGAAGTAATGCATAATTTCCAGAACTAGATCCCTCCAAAGTGGTTTGAGAGACTTGCGAGCATACCCACCACTCCCAACTTCCCTGAGCTTCTTCTTCTCAGCAAATTTAAAGAAATTTGCAAAGGATTTCTTAGCTGCACGTCTGTCTCTATAGAATTTCCTCCCAACGGAAGGAAGCCCAGTTACCTCTGCCACAAAATCCTCATCAATATTGAACTCCACACCTTTGTAACACAAAATCCTCCTGCTCCACCCTTTAACAAAAACCTCCATCGCTTCCGAGTTCGAGCCTTGGAGCTTTAGAAAATAAGGGGTAACTCCACCCTTTTTTAGATGCTCCCACACAGTTTCATTACTCTAGAACTCCTCACACAAGCTTGGCTCCACTCTACAACGAGCTCCACACATGGCGGCATGCAGCGAACAAGAAACCAACAAAACCTTAGTTTTCTGCAAAGATAAAATTAGGAAGACTAACCAAAAAGCAATGCAAATAAGACCCACAAAGCGTTTGAACCTTCCATACCAAGTACTTCCAAACTTACGCAGGTAGGCCATAATATCTCAAAAATCTAAATGGAAATTATGAGAAGATTAGGGCCAAGACTCAACGTGCATAGACCAACTCAAAATAATAGCAAAGAGCCTTTCCCTCATCTCGACCACCTTAATAACATGCACCTAGTCATTATTTGAAATGATTTTAAGGTTAAGTGGTAAGGATTCAAATTCATCCCAATTATTTCGAGCCACCACTCTCAAATTAGCTAACCCATCAGCCAACAAGTTGGCTTCCCTAAACACATGCATGATTCCTATCTCATCAAAAGAATTAATGATGGAAAGTGAATCATTAATGAGATGGGAAATAGACCACAAAGGAGGAAACTTCAGCAAAATACACTTTATAATATTAAGCGAGTCTCCTTCAAGCCAAATTTTGGAGACCAATAAATTTTTTTCCAACACGAGGCCATGATAGGATGCAACTACCTTTGTATAGTGGTTTGTCTGAGTTCCCAAAGGGAGCACCATTGTAGAGACAAACCTACCATTCTCATCACGTAACACTCCCCCAAAGCCAATAGGACCCAAATTTCCCTTAGATGCTCCATCAAAGTTAACTTTAAACCAACTAGAAGAGGGATCCAACCACCAAACCCCCTCCCTAGATTATTTTATCTTCTTCACTGGATTAGAGAGGTCACAAGAGAGATTCTATATTTTTCCCACAAGAAAATCATAAGGAGAAACAACCACCTTGAGATTAAAAGAGGGGATCACCAAGAATTCAAAAAGGAAATTTTCCCTGATAGCATCATAGATTTTAAAGGCCAATCGAGAAGGAAATAGTTCTAGCTAATGTAAAACATGATTGTTGCATCCCTTCCCAACTCCCCATGCCACATGTGACAAGATAAGAGACCACAACATGGAGAGAGCTAGATTAAGAGAATGAGCCACCCACTGTGACCACAATTCAACAAAAGAGGCAGAAAACACCCAAGCTAAATCCCAAAATTGAAAAATATGATCCCACACATCCCAAGTATAATTGCAGCCAGTCACCAAATGAAAAAATCCTCAATAGCTTCTTTACATAAGAAACACCTGTTCGACAGAGACATTCCCCTTTTCACCAGATTATTAAGAGTTAAGATCTTGTCTTGACACATAAGCCAGAAAAAAATATTAATCTTAGGTAGAAGCTTCCCATTCCACAAACGACCCCAAAAAGGAGGGGGACCAACCGAACGAGTCTGAAAAGAGAAGGCCAAAGAAACATAAAAATTGCCATTGGGGGTCAACTACCAAATCAAAAAATCATCAGGAGAATCAACATGGATATGAATCATGGAGAGAAACACAAAGAGGGGCTTCAGATCCCTATTCACCAAATCAAGTATGATCCACCTACCTTGAAGGATATAATAAGCCACAAAAACACCCCATTCCCTAATACAAAAATCTTTGAAAGGGGCCACCCAAGGTTCATCCTTCAAGGGACCATGCCCAATCCACCAATCATCCTAGAACAAGATCCTTCTACTATTACCAAAGACCCATCACAAGCCAACAACCACAATTGAATGAGCACAAAGCATAATGTTCCAGAGGATAGACCCATGTGGAGGAACAAAATTCTCCCTAAAAAAACCTCTAAACTTATCCACTCCCCTCAAATATTTAGAAGAGTAGATTGTCATCCATTCTTTGTCACTCACAAGAAAATTCCATAACTGTTTCTCCATAAGGGATGAATTAAATTCTTTTAGCTTATGCAGGCCTAAACCACCTAGGATTTTTGATCTACAAACCTCCTCCTAGGGAAACAAGTGTAATATTTTCTTCTCCTCCACCCCAGACCACAAGAATATTTTTCTCAATTCCCTCAATCTTCTTCCAAAACCTTATGGGAATTTGGAACAAGCTAAGGGAATAAACTAAAAAATTATGTAAAGTCAACCTTATTAACTAAATTTTACATGCTTGGCTAAGCAGTGCACCCTTCCAACCAACAAGCTTCAAATTAAAGTTATCAATGACACTATTCCAAAAGGAATCAGGGACACCATTAGAAAAAAGAGGGAGCCCCAAGTAGGTTGAGGGGAGCTCCCCAATACCACATTCAAAAATACTAGCAATCTTCAATTGACGATGCTTCAAAGTATTAAGAAAAAAGTAGTACTCTTAGGAAAACTCACCTTCTGACCCGAAGCCACCTCATATTGCTAAAGAACAAGACAAATAGATTTAGCCGCAGAAACAGAAGCCTCCGCAAGAATAATAGTGTCATCAAAAAATTGTTGATGGGAGCAACAAAGCTAGTGTGAGGAAGGATAAAGACCTTTAAAGGCCCCATTAGACACAGCTTGAAGAAGATACCTACCCAAAGATTCCACCATAATGATAAAAAAAGGGGGGAAATAGGATCCCCTTTCCCAAGACCACGATAAATTCTGAAAAAGGTCGAGGGCGACCCATTGATAAGCACTGCAAAAGGAGAGGATATTAATTACCACACCAATTGTAGAACCTGGTCTAAAAATCCAAACGCCTTAAGAATGCTATTGAGGAAGTGCCAATTCACCTGATCGTAAGCTTTGACCAAATCAAGCTTCAAAATGAGCTTGGGCTTTTTGTTCACTTTAAGAGAGTGGATGTTTTCATGCACCGTAAGAATAGAATCCAAAATCTGCCTTCCCAACACAAAATCATTCTGCTAAGGTGAGATAATCTTAGAAAGCACACTTTGTAACCTAGAAGTAAGCACCTTTGAGAAAATCTTATAAATGGAATTACAAGGACTAATAGGCCTAAAATCACCAAAGAGATCAACCCTAGACTTCTTATGGATTAACACTATAAATGTGGAATTCAATTCCTTAAGAAGTAGCCTACTCCCAAAGAATTCTTTGGTACCATTGAGAACATCCTTTGAAATTATCTCCCAAAAAGACTAAAAAAATAACATAGGAAACCCATCAGGCCCCAAAGATTTATTTCCTTCAAAAGAAAACACTGCCTTTTATGTTTTATGCTATTATACCCTGTTGGGTGATTATGTTGTTCTTCGACTGTATATACATTGAGCAGGTAGCCTTGATGTGCATTGAGAGGTTATAAGTACAAGGTTATTTCTCCACCTAGCTACACAAGTCTGAGTTATTCCCCACCAATGGTTATTTCAAAGATGTCACATTGGGCCTCCCAATTTATTCCTCAGTCATACTCAAATCAAGTATGGTATGTCATATTTGACTAGTATTGAATCGGATTTGAGTTAGGAGTTATTCTGAAATACCTATATATTGTGAATGACCAATAAATATCTTATTAAATTAATGGTTTAAATTTTATGTTTTTCATAAATGAAATATTAAGAATTTAAATTATTTCTATATTGGTTATTGAAATATTTTTCGTGTTTTGGGAAAGGGAAAACATATAATTAAAATAGAAATGAAATTAAGTTATTATTTATTTGGAAAAAATTCTTTGCGCTGGGAAATGTGGGTTATGCTTGATTTAATTATTTTGTTTAAATTTTGATTTTCATAATTTAATTGAATATAAGATTATATAGATTTAAATTACATGAATTTAAATGTTGATTGTTAATTAGGAATTGATTAACATGGTTATTTGAATTTTTAGGGAAGATTGAGTGAATTGTAATATAAAGGAATAGAAAATGAATTTTATTTTATTTTAATTGAAAATTGAAAAAGAGTAAATAAGAAAAAAGGGTTTTTCTTTTCTCATTATTAATTTTGTTGATTGTGGGAGCAATTAGAAGGGGAATTTGATGAGATCAAGTTTAAGTTTTGAAGAAACTAGAAGAAAAAATGAATCCAAAAACTGGAGAAAAAAATTGGAAATAAGGATAGATAAACTTTGTATCCCTTGTACTTATTTTTTCTAAGTAGTAATAATCAAGTAGACAATCAATTATCACTATCAACTAATATTGAACCATTCGATAATTAATTATCACTATCAACTAATTTTAAACCATCCCAAGGTTTTCTAGGATATAAATCTTGCATTGAATTGTTCATTCTTTTTATTTGTACAAATTTTTTTTGGTTTTGAAGAAATTTTTAGACCTATACTTAGTCATCTATTGAGAAATTCAAGTAAGAAAGTATATAAGTGTGTATTTTGTGTATTTCTACTATATAATATAAGAATTATAGATCACTTGACCCTATTTATAAATTTATATTGCTATGATTATTAAAATGTATATTGGAGGAACATTGTGATAACTTTGTTGTCATGGATCTTGACTCTTGTTTTTTTATCCTTTGGACTCATATAAAAAAATTATCTTTATTAATTTATAATAGCTACATATTACCACCATTATGTGTGCCACTTCATTTCAGACTTATAAATGAGGTGATATATTATTTTATGAAACTAAACTTGTAGAAATTATTGGAACATGAAAAATATCTTAATTGATTGCACAAATTGCTAGTCTAAGAAGAATGAATGTTGTATAGTAACAAAAAAATGTGTATTTTGTGTATTTCTATTATACAATATAAAAATTATATATCAACTTGATCCTATTTATAATTTATATTTCTATGATTATTTAAGCACATATTAGGGGAATATTATGATAAATTTATTGTCATTGATGTCAATAGAGAATTTTTGCATTGATGTCAACCTCTGAGGAAGCAAGTGTGTTCAAGTGTGTTGGTTGCATTATGTTGTCATTAGTATTGTCACTGGTGTCAACATCTAATGTAGCCATGATGAGTGAGTGCTTTCGGATATCAACCTCTTGTGTGGTTGAGATGTTGAGAAGGTGTTGCAAATATTGAATTGGTATTTATGTTGTTTGGTTTCCAAGTGCTTTTGAGAAAAAATGAATAAAAGAGAGTTCGGTGTGACAGAGTGGTGTTTAGTGTTTTGCTTCACATTTCTTCATGGTTGAAGATGTGCCCATGTGATTTGGATGTGATAATCAGAGGTTTTTAGAGATGTCATATACATAGTTTTAGGTTTTGGATCATACTATACTGGAAGATGTGTTTGATAGTATGTTTATCTAGTGAAACAGGGTGTCTAGGAGAAATGCGATTCTCTAAATTTCTTCGTAGTAAAGGTTTTGGTTTTGCAGATTTGGGAACATGCTTATAATGTTTGTATCTACCTTCCATTGAAGTATTAGGTGTTTATTTATTCTGCAAGGTTGTCTACTGTATTGGATGTTTGTTCTAGTGTGTCTGGTTACATAGAATGAAGACTTGTTCTTGAGTTTTAGGTGGTTGTAGTAGTTGTGCAAAATATTTTGATGATTCTAGAATATTTTGATATGTTGTATGAGTAGTTTGGAGTGTTTTTGTGTGGTCTACAATATTTTTCTAGACCTTGAGAGGTGTGTTTGGAGTCAGTTTTTAGTGTTAGTGCAAGTTTGGCTGACATGGCATGCAAGTGCTAATTCTTGAGGATAATTTTTAATTAAGGAAGTTTTGAGAAGCGTGTTTATGTAGATTTGGGTCCCAATTAAGTAGTGGCATGGTTTGGCTTCATTTATTTATATTGTCTAAGTGTTTAGTTGGTGGAGGGGCACAATGGTTATTTTGTTTAAATGATGCTAATAGGTGTTTAGGTTGTATTTTTTGTGTGTTTGGTCTTTGGTTGATGTAATAAGGTCAAATGAAGACCGTATTTGATGATTTTGTGTCATTTAGGGTCCATTTGGTGTGTTTGTAAAAGTTTCTTAGCAACTTGACAATTTTTGTATTGTGAAGAAGTTGAACAATCACCTAATTGAATTTTAGTTGTGAACCATTGGGAAACAATTGAAAGATGTTTAAATAGCCTCAAAAACATCGAGGCATGGTTGTTGAAGCTTTTGGTGGATAAAACAATAAGATTTCACTCTATTTTCTGTAATTTCATTATGTTTTCTATAGTTTATCAGACATGTACGGTTCCGTACAGTTGCTTCATGAACTAAAAACCATGTGAATAGTTAGAGCATTGAATCCTTTATAATTTGGTGGTGGTTTGATATAAATCCATTGAGAAATAAGCAAGTTTGATAGATTTCTTTGGAAACTGTTTGGAAACCCTAGTTTCAAGGGTTTGTAGCCAAAAAAATGTGAATACCAGTCCATTCCACTATTAGAATCTGGCCAAAATTGGTGGAATGGAGGGTTTTGATTTTTTTTAGTGTTTCTAATGTTTTTTGGAACAGGGTATGGGGTTTGCAGGGTTTTTGTCCAAGCCCTAGCCTAACATCTTCATGTGTTAGGCTTAGGTAGGATATAGAAGTGGTAGGAAAACAAAATGGAAGCATTGGTAGATGATAAAATCTATTGATTGGGACCCTATGTGACCTAAGAAGATAATTGGTGAAGGGTTTTGGTGTTTGGGAATTGAGTTTCTTGTAGGTACTTTGGAAAAGTGACCTAATTGGCCTTGTTTTTGGCATAGCAGACCTGGTTGGAGCAAGTTATTCCAAAAAAACCATAACCACAAATGAGATATGTTAAATTTAGGCCTAATGGGTATCTAAAAAATTGCTTGTCCAGTGTTGAAACAACCTTCTCTAAAAGATGCACTTGAAAACCTAGGTTTGAAGACCTAGTAGATGAAACAAGCAATATTGTGTGAAACCACCTTTTGATTGGGTCTTGTGGTTTGAGAGGTGGCTGAATTGAGTCAAACTATGTTGATTGAGACAATTCCATCCCTTCTCTACATCAGGTGGTATCAGAGCATAGGTTCTGATTGAAAGTGGGAAAGTGAATGAGACTAGGCATAAGCAAGATGCCTCCAAAGAATAATCCAATGGCCAAAGAGGTTAAAGAACTGAAAGAGTAGTTGCTCCATAAGGAGAGGCTCTATAAGGAGTTTCAATAAGCAACCCTTGATAGAATAGCAACCCTGGAGAAGAATCAAAGAAGATGTATGGTCAGTGGTGACCCAAGTGACAAGGATGGTGAGGGTGAGAGTGAGAACCCTCCAGTAGGAGTCCATGAAGAAGAGGAATTGGACCTTGAAGAAATGAGGATGGTTAGGATGCTAAAGGCTATCAAGGGTGATGGTACTCCAAAATTGAAAGTGGAAGTACCTATGTATGGTGGTAAGATGGACAATGAGGAAGTTTTGGCTTGGGTAGATGCTTTGGGAAACTTTTTTGAATTTAAAGAGGTGCAAGAGGATAAGAAGGTGAAGTTTGAAAAAACCAAATTGAAGGGAATTTCCCTAACATGGTGGAACTATGTTCAAGGAGAAAGAGTCAAGAAGGGAAAGACAAAGATAAAATCATGGGACTAGATGGTAGCCAAAGTGAAGACACAATTCTTGCTTGTAGATTATGCACTACAAACCTTTAGAAAGCTGCAAAAATTGAAGCAAAGGGAGTTAGATGTGATAAATTATACTGAGGAATTATATAAACTAAGTATAAGGGTTGAACATATAGAAGATGAAGTAGAGAAGGTGGCAAGATACTTGAATTGGCTTAGGCTCAATATACAAAATGAGATTGGCTTTACAACTCCTAGGACAATTGAGGAGTGTTTTGAATTGGAAATCAAGGAAGAGGAAAGAATCAAAAGAAGAAAAGAGGAGCAAGGAAGAGGAAGAGGGAATAATTTCAGAAGTAAAGGCACCTTTGGTGTAAGAGGGAAGTCACAAAAGCAACAAGGTGAGGTAAGCAACCATCAAGAGCAAAGTGGAGAGTCAAGTGGCAAAGGTAACTTCAGAGGAAGAAGATTTGGAAGCAGAGGAAGGTTTGGTGGACAAGGGAAATGATCTAATACCTTTTTAGGTAGATGTTACAACTACAATCAATTTGGACACTTAGCTTGGAAGTGCTCAGATAAACAAGCATCAAGCTCTCATGGTGGTGAGCGAAGGACTCAAATTGTGCATGAAGAGAATGCTAAAAGTGTAAATTCACCATCTCAGCATGCTACCCTTGAGGTAGGTGAATCATTGATGATGAAGAGAACACTTATCAAGGTTCCTACAACCAAAGAGCCTCCACAAAGGAAATCCTTGTTTAGGACTACATCCAAGTCACATGGAAAGGTGTGCAAAGTAGTGGTAGATTCAAGTTCTACTAAGAACTTGGTGCCTTTAGAAATGGTTGAAAAATTGAATTTGAAAAGAATGCCTCATCCCACACCCTACAAAGTGTCATGGCTAAATAAGGGTCAACAAGTCTTGGTAAATGAGAAGTCATGGGTAGAGTTCAATATTGGGGGTTACAAGGAAAAAACCCTTTGTGACATCATCCCCATGGATGTTTGTCACTTGCTGCTTGGAAGGCCCTTACAGTATGATAGAAAGGCCAAGGATGATGGCCACAAGAATGTCTATGTCATAGATAAATATGGTACCTCATACACCTTGACACCCCTTCAAGATGAAGAGTTTGATAAGCAAGTTGGTTTTAGTGTCATGGTAGTAGGGGAGAAGGAGTTTTTGAAAACTTTGAGGGATGAAGGAGGTCAGGGATTTTCCTTAGTGATCAGACCTAAGTCCAAGTTTGTTTTAGTAGCAAATAAGTTGGAAGGCATACCTAGTGAAGTTCAAGCCTTGTTAAATATGTATAGAGATATTTCAGTTGATGAATTACCAAGTTCCTTGCCTCCCATGAGAGATGTCAACCATCATATTGATTTGATCCCTGTTTCTAGTTTGCCAAATAAGGCTGCATACAAAATGACCCCTGAACAAAATGAGGAAATAAGGAAACAAGTTCAAGAATTGTTGGATAAAGGTCTCATTAGGGAAATTTTAAGCCCTTGTGTTGTCCCAACAGTTTTAGCACCTAAAAAGGATGGGGATTGGAGGATGTGTACGAAATATAGGGCTATAAACAAAATAACCATTAGATATAGGTTTCCAATACCTAGAATGGAGGACCTAATGGATTACTTGGGAGGTGCATGCTATTTCTCAAAAATTGACTTGAAAAGTAGGTATCATCAAATTAGAATAAGGGAAGGAGATGCATGGAAAACAACATTTAAAACTAATGAAGGACTATATGAATGGATGGTGATGCCCTTTGGATTGTCAAATGCTCCGAGTACCTTTATGAGACTTATGAATGAAGTGTTGAAGCCTTTTATTGGTAAATTTTTTGTTGTATATTTAGATGATATACTTGTGTTCAACAAAACAAAGGAAGAGCATTTGCAACACCTTGACATGGTTTTGCAGAGGTTAAATGAGGAGAAATTGGTGATAAATCTCAAAAAGTGTGAATTTATGAAAGAAGAACTAACATATCTTAGTTTTGTGATCTCTAAGGGTTCATTGAAGATGGATCCCACAAAGTTTGAGGAAATACTCAGTTGGCCAACTCCAAGGTTAGTAGGAGAGGTAAGAAGCTTTCATGGGCTTGCAAGTTTCTATAGAAAGTTCATTAAGAATTGTAGCCAAATTTTCTCACCTATCATTGATACCATTAAGGGAGACAAAAGAAATAAATTTTAGTGGACTAATGAGGCAAAGAAGAGCTTTGAATATCTAAAAAAAAGAGTGGCACAACAAGCAATACTCTCTCTCCCTGATTTCAATAAGGTTTTCACCATAGAAACTGATGCAAGCTGTTTTGCAATAGGTGCAGTGTTAAGACAAGAAGGTAGACCGATGGCTTTCTTCAGTGAAAAGCTCAATGAAGCTAAAAGGGATTATTCATCATATGATCTTGAGTTGTATGAAATGGTGCATTCTCTTAAGAAGTGGAGGCATTACCTTTTTCCCAAGGAATTCATAGTGTTCACCGATAATCATGCATTGCAATTTCTGAACAGTCAAGACAAATTGAATCACAGACATACAAAGTGGGTTGAATATTTGTAGAGCTACACATCCAACATCAAACACAAGAAAGGTAAAGCTAAAAAGGTTGTTGATGCTCTTCGCTGGAGGTCAATGTTGGATCATGAGATACAACTTCAAAGTGTGGGCATAGATGCATTGAAGGACATGTATGCTGCAGATGAAGACTTCAAGGAGGTATTTTCTGTTTGTAATCAGTTTAAAGATAATTTCCATGATGAATATTCTAAATTTTTTCTGCAAGATAGTTTGTTATTTAAAGGAGATCATTTAGGCATACCAAAGTGCTCTATAAGACAAAATTTGATAAAGGAGAAACATTGTGGAAGTCTTGGTGGACATTTTGGGATTGAAAAATCATTGGATCAGGTAAGAAGGTTCTATTTTTGGACAAGAATGCAAGTAGATGTTAGAAATTTTGTTGAAGGTTGCACAATCTGCCAAAGAGCCAAAGGTTCTACCTCAAATGTAGGATTGTATTATCCCCTATCAATTCCTAACCGGCCATGGGAAAGTTTAAGCATGGATTGTTTTTTAGGACTGCCAAGTACTCAAAGAGGATTTGATAGTGTCTTTGTTTTGGTTGATAGGTTTAGTAAGATGGCTCACGTCATTCGTTGCAAGTCTAAAAATGATGCTTCACACGTTGTAGGGTTATTCTTTAAAGAAATAGTGAGGATTCATGGTCTTCCACTCATAATTGTTTTAGACAGGGACTCAAAGTTCATTGGCCATTTTTGGAGAACACTTTGGAGAAAACTTGGAACCAATTTAACTTTCAGTACTGCCTACCATCCACAAATGGATGGGAAGACAAAGGTGGTCAATAGATCACTTGGGAACCTTCTGAGATGTCTCACAAAAGAGCGTGGACAATAATGGGACCTAGTTCTTCCTCAAGTTGAATATGCTTATAATGATTCAGTCAATAGAAGCATAGGGAAAAGTCATTTTGAAGTGGTATATGGCATGAAACCAAGAGGTGTATTTGAACTTAGGGATTTGACAAGGATGGAGAAGAGAAATGTTGAAGGTGAAGCTTTTGCAAAAGCTATGAAAGAGATCCACCATCAAGTGAAAGAAAACTTGCAGAAGAGTGTTGAGAAATATAAGAAGCATGTTGACTTGAAGAGGAGAGGTGTGAAATTTAAGGTGGGATATTTGGTCCTTGCACACTTGAAGAAGGAAATATTTCCTAAGGGAAAGTACACCAAGCTATTGATGAAGAAGATTGGGCCTTGCAAAGTGGTCCATAAATTTGGGTCTAATGCTTATGAGATAGAACTCCCTCCTAGAGTTGCTATCTCCCCTATATTTAATGTTGATGACACCTATCCTTTTAAGGGGTTTGTGGATGTAGGTACATGTGTAGATGATGAAGTTTCCGATGAAGAATGGGTGAAGTATCTACCTCCTTCTGAACCATTGAAGCTTGAAGCAATTCAGACACTAAAGAGGTGAAAAGGACCAGGCATAAAGTTCACAATGAGTATCTTTTCAAATAGCATGGTTTACCTCCAAAGGATGCAACATGGATGTTTGATGATATCAAGAAACATGGAACCTTAGATAAGGACTTGATCTTAGGTGGAACCTGATAATTTTTCCTCTCTGGGTGTATGGTGCAGGGGCACCATGGTCATTTTGTTTAAATGATGGTAATAGGTGTCTAGGTTGGATTTTTTGTGTGTTTTGTCTTTAGTTTATGTAATAAGGTTGAATGAAGACCATATTTGATGATTTTGTGTCATGTATGGTCCATTTGGTGTGTTTTCTAAAAGTTGTCAAAAGATGTAAAAGTTGCTTAACAACTTGACAATTTTTGTATTGTGAAGAATTTGAACTGTCACCTAATTGAATTTCAGTTGTGAACCATTGGGGAAAAGTTTAAATATGTTTAAATAGCCTCACAAAAATAGATGAATGGTTGTTGGAGCTTTTGGTGGACAAAAAAATTATATTTCACTTTGTTTTATGTAATTTCATTGTGTTTTATGTAGTTTCTCAGACCTGTATGGCCTCGTATAGTTGCTTCATGAACTAAAATCCATGTGAATAGTTAGAGAATTGAATCCTTTATAATTTGGCAGTGGTTTGATATAAATCCATTAATAAATAAGCAAGTTTGATAGATTTCTTTGGAAACCGTCCGAAAACCCTAGTTTCAAGGGTTTGCAACCAAATAAATGTGAATACTAGTCCATTCCATTGTTAGAATCTGGCCAAAATTGGTGGAATAAAGGTTTTTGATTTGTTTTCAATTTTTTTAATGTCTTTTGGAGCAGGGGATGGCGTTTGCAGGGTTTTTGTCCAAGCCCTAGCCTAATATCTTCATGTGTTAGGCTTAGGTAGGATAGAGAAGTGGTAGGACAAAAAATTGCAAGCATTGGTGGATGATAAAATCTATTTATTGGGACCCTATATGACTTGAGAAGATAATTGGTGAAGGGTTTTGGTGTTTTGCAATCGAGTTTCTTTTAGGTGCTTTGGAAAAGTGGCCTAATTGGCCTTGTTTTTGGCATAGCAGACCTGGTTGAAGAAAGTTGGTCCAAAACAACCATAACCACAAATGAGATATGTTGAATTTAGGCCTAATGGGTATCTAAAAGGTTGTTGGTCCAGTGTTGAAATGGCCTTCTCTAAAAGATGCACTTGAAAACCTAGGTTTGGAGACCTAGTAGATGAAATAAGCAATATTGTGTGAAACCACCTTTTGATTGGGTCTTGTGGTTTGAGAGGTGACTTAATTGAGTCAAATTGTGTTGATTGAGACAATTCCACCCCTTCTCTACATGATTAGCTTCGACCTATTTGATGTTGTATGGTTGAGGTGTATACGTTTTATTAAGGCAATTGATATTATTTTAGGTTGTAGAAGGTATAAATGTAAGGATAATTGTTGTGAGGATAGTGTGCAAAGTGTGTGTGATGTGAAAGATGTGAAAGTGATAAATTATGTTGATTTTAGTGTGATCCTTAATGCTCATGACTTCCTAATGTAGTGAGCAGAAGGTGTCTACATTTCAATATGTTTGATGAGTTATTTGTGGTTCAATGGAACTGTATCTTTAGCATATGAGAGATGCATTGTTAGTAGTTAAAATTGGTAGTGAGCCATCCCTTCTTCTTTATTCTTTCTTTTGAATAATGAGTCCTTTGGTAGTGAGCCACCAACAATGAGTATTTCTTATCTTTTTGGGTAGTGATCCCTTAGCAGTGACCCTTAATGTATTTAGTGTTACAATTCATATATTAGTGAGCTAATCCTCACCGTCATTTTTCCCTTCTTGGGTTTTCCATGTAAATATGGTTTTCTTATGTGTTTGATGTGTTTTCATTACTGCTTTACATGTTTACATTATGTTAATGCATGTTAAGGGTTTCATGGTGAATAAGGGTTTAAGAACTAATGCAAATCTAAATGTTAATGATGGTTTCTGATGTTTTAAAAGTATACAACTAATTAACCCCTATTGAACACCTAGAATATTGAGAGGGGGGTGAATTAGTATTCTCTTAAACCACATCAACATTTAAACATTCATTCCACATAGAATATTCAATTTTTAGTAAGAAAGGAAAGCATGAAAACCTCCATCAAAACCACATAACACATGAACACCAAATTTTTATGTGGAAAACCCAAAAAGAGAAAAACCATGGTGAGGATTAGCTCGTAATATATTATAACTAGTTATGAGATATTATAGAAGTGCTCATTGTAGGTGGACTCAATACCCATAGAAAGAAGAAAATATAAAAGAGAGGGGTGGCTCACTGCCAAAATGAACTATTATAAATGCATCTACAACATGTTAAAATACAGTTCCATTGAAGCTCAATATACAGAGTCAACACACTTCATATCACTCTTCTCTAACACTCTGATTTGCTCTACATTCACATAAATTTCATACAATTCAAATAAACAATAATTGTGTTCATTATTCACCACATCCAATACCAAAACAATCTTTTAGTTATATCCATTTCATCCCCAACATCAATTAGGTTGGCCTAATTAGATGTATCAAGCAAAAACATAACTTGTCGGATCAACATACATTCCTTGTGCATTAATTCAAACTTGTAATGTATAAGATAGGTCAGGGTGGACCCATAATAGCACCCTTAGAATGATTCAACACTTACTTAACCTCTGCAATACTCATATCATATTAGGTTGGCACCTGTGAAGACCTAACACCAAAATTCATCAACTAATCAACCAAGAATGAACACACAGACCTCCAAACTTCATTCCACTTGGAGCACAAACTATATTAACACCTATAAATACTCCCATTAATTTTCAATACAAGTTACCATTTCATGATGAAGTGCAGACTCACCAAAACATACACCATATACAAGCAATCACTGTCACTGGCAGTCCCAATATTTTGTCATTCATAACTTCTTTACTAGAGGACAAAAAAACGTGAAAACTTGGATTTAGATTCCTCTAACATCCAAAAAAAATTCTTTAGAACCAAAGATCAATATTATTCAAGGTGGACTAATACAAACCAAAATACCGGATGTCTTGTACACTAAAAACATTGTTCTAACACTTAGCTAATTTTCATGTCAACTATCTACACTGGATCAAACCTTCTTGCAATTATACATTCGATTATCATCTATATACACAATCATGCTACACCAAATGGTCTACAAATCAATATCCATACCATTTTTACATCAATGATAATGTTTCACACTATACAACTCATGCTTGTACTCATGTTGCTAGTAGACATATCAATGAAAAACTCCAAAAACTTCCAACAATCTCCCACTTTGTCATTGATGGAAACATGCATCAACTATTCTCCAAAAATCCAAACTACTCTCCCCCTTTGACATCACTCACAAAATCTTTACCAAATCACATACATACTCCCCCTGATTGATATATACATGTATGAATGAGAGTAACAAAATTCAAAACTCTGACCAATTCCCCATATTAGTGCTATCCATTCAACTAAATCAAAAATTACATTTGAAAACTATCTCTACCATCCACATATATATAGTGAAGTGTGACTAAGAAACTGAAGTACATAACAAGAAAGAAATACACATCATTAACCAAAAGAATTATTTGACACCTACAATTTTTCAAGGTGTGCTTACCAAAACTTCTTTCCTTCTTCCCATTCCTTCTTGGTTGTGCCAAGCATGCGACTCTAAGCTTCAAAATCCATAAGGAGTTCTTCTCCATCATCCATAGTGCTAGGTATCAGATTTAACTTTGTTTATTTTTTGTACTTATTAGGGCATTGGAAGTAGGTGTATATTTTACATTTACTAGTTAACTAAGATGTCCAAATTGCATAATTATCTTTTCTCTTTTCTCTTACATTTGGAAGAATTTTTCATGTAGGCTCTCAATTTCTAACCTTGTGCTTCCATTTGCATCAACTATCAGATCATAGGCACTAGATGCCTTATCAATTTGGGATAATGGATTCCATTTCATCCTTAATACTCTTCATGGAAATGGGCCATTTCATCCAAAAATAGAAGAATACCTTGGATTCCAAAACACAATCCTAAACATCTTTGAGATTATTTTGAAATTTATTATGTGCACTGGAACACTTCTTTGTTATATCCATTAATATTTTATCATTCACCTTTTTATCTATCTCCTCCATTTTTTACTTCAAATCACTGGAATATTCTTTAAATGAATCAAGCAATAAATTTAATTTTACATATTGGAAAAATAGTTATCTATGCTTGTATTGGGTATGCTTTCTTGTAGCACTTTCATCGCTTCATCAATAAGCTTTGTACTCTTTTGATGAGTTTACAAAATTTCCTTCTAAGCAAAGGCATGAAATCTGACACCTAACTGTAGATTGTTTAATGGATAAATTTTATCCATATCAACTTTCCCTTGTTGCATTGGAAATTGTAGTAGCTGGGTAGACACAACTGGCTAGAACTAGAGTTGCATACTCAACAAGTTCTTCAATGAATCTTCAAAGGTACTAGAAGATTCACCAACCATCTTCACTTTATCTTCTACATCCTTCATTTCTAAAGCATTTTTGTTGTCACCAATGCTTCTTTCTTCTTTTTCTTCATTAGTTTTCTTAGCATTGTTAGGCTCTTCATCATCCTTATTATCTTCAGTACCGAATGCATTCACAGTCTTCTACTCATCATCAAAAAATTTATCAGTGTTATCTAGAGGCATATTCATTTCTAAGTTGTCTTGTACAACCTTTACATCCTTATCTTATTTTGGAGGGGAGTTATAGACGGTATGAATATCCTCTTTTTGTCTCTCCAACATTCTCTTGTGAAGTAATATCTTCTCCTACTAGAGGAGTGGTATCAGTAGCTCCTTTTGCATTATTCTCTTCCACATCTAAAAGAGTGTCATCCTAAACATTCTCTTCTTTTTGTTGCATGCTCATGTTGAGCATTTTATTTTTGTGCTTCCTCTATAACATTAAATTTTAGAGCTGACATGTCATCATGTATTTCTTCTTCATTGTCTAGAGTTAGCCCTAATTTCTGTGCCAAATTTGCAACCTTCTCCATAGTTTCATTCTATAGCCTCTTAAGATCATCCTAATCTCTGCTCATAAGGGTAGTTACCCTTTTCTTTGTTTAGAAAACCTTATTGTACACTTGAGCCGATGTATCTTTACTTTCATCCAAGAGGGGTGTACTAATCTTCTCCAAAGAAAAATATATTAACTTTGCTTCTTCATCGATGGATTCCTATCTTCTAGCATATAATACATTCATTAATTCTTCAGGCAATTGATTTTCTATGTTTTTCATGTTGACCTCAAATGCAACTATATACTTGATAATTTCTTCTTCTACTATTTCCTTGTCAACATCATCCACAGTAGTATACAATCCAACAATATCTTCTAAAATTTCATGCTCCACAATCCCATTAAATAAAGCATCTAACTTCATAGGGCTATGCTTACTTACCAAAGTCTTCTTCTTTTTCTTTTCCTTCATTTCATCTCCCCTTCCATCTTTCTCTTTACCCTAGCCATCAAGGCTTAGAGAGGTAATGTGAACCTGTCGATGTTTCCTTTGGTTCCCAATACCAAAAGAATGTGTACAACCACTTATGCTTTTCTTTCTAGGCATTCCTTTGTTGTGGGTTCCATGGGAACCACAAACCAATGATTCTTGGTTCTTATGGAACCTCTAACCACATTTGCTAAATTCATATTTGCATTAATTTTTAGGGGTTCCTATGGAAGCTCTAACCACCTTCTCTTCCCACATTCGAAACCCTTGTTGGGGTTCCATGGAAACTAAGAACCAATGTTTGTTGGTTCCTATGCAATCTTTGACCACTTCATCTTATCTTTTGGAAAGAATGGGACGATATCCATCAAAGGTTACATATGAAGTAGAAACCATTGGTTCTTGGTGTTTATGAAAGTTTTGATAAGGGGAAACAAGTCATCAAAAGTTCCATAGGAACCAAAAACTGTTGGTTCCTAGTGCCTATGTAAGCTTCAAGCACTCTTATTTCGTCAATTTGAAGTTTTTATTTTGGGGAATTGATTGAAGTATAAAAATAAAAAGAGGAATTAATGATGCAATATCAAAGGCACAAACCAAAGAAGGACAAACCATTTAAAATCTCTTAGATCAGCTATAACTGATGGGAAAACAAAAAGGAAAATAGCACACCATTAGAGCATAATAGGGAAAAATGAGACACACTAAAATAGGGTGCCAACACCACATACTTTAATTGCACGAGTTATTTTCCACCTCTCATTCCCAATACCCCAACCAATGGCATGGAATATAAGTTATCCCTACTCCCATGTCCAAATATCTATCCATTTTTCACCTTAACTTTCACCTACCCCCTACACAATCCAAAAGGTAATTTATGACTAGATTTAATTCCCTAACTTCAATAATATTTTTTACACCACCACAAATACATTATTCATTAAAAAGAGATAAATTAATAGATAATTTTTCAATTCAATAAAAAAGAAATATGGCCTAGATTTCCATTAATGATATGGTGAGGGTTCTATACCTATTAGATATGATTTGATCATGCCTAGAATTATTTTTTAATATGTGGGCATAGATTCAGAGAGAAGAGAGGGTAAAGTTTAGATGTCTTAATTAATGCAAATTTTTAGGGTTTTCAAAGCTTGATACATTCATGGCATACCCAAGCCACCTTTCAATAAATTTTGTAGGCCTTTTTTTGTTATCTACACTCAAATCCACCTGCAATTAATGCTCAAAATGATGGAAAATATCATGAGTGATTTTCTCACATTTTCAAGTATCTCTACAAATCCTAAAGGGAAAACTTATATAAGTGGGTATTAAAGAGAATGATAGCTAGAGCATGGGAAAAAATTTCAGTATCATGTTGTCACATTTCCTCTCTTATATTTGAAAAAATGAGATTGAGATGTATAAATATATGCTCTTTCTTCATTGTAAGGGTTGGTCATTCATGGTTTTCCACATAACCAAAGTGCAAAGTATTATAGGGTTTTTTAAAAATTAGTGTATTCACCATTAGAGTAGTTCCTTAAGTGACAAGATGTAGCTACTAGATCATATTTACGTAATCACATGTCTCCTTGGCCAACTGTTGGAATTTTAGAGATTTTTTAGGTATAGAGATGTGATAGGCCCTCTTATAAAATTTTCTTTCAGCAAAATTATTGTTGTGATTGTAACAAGGATTTTATTAGTGTTGAAACACTATGATTTATTAAAGATTACCATTTTAATAATCTATGTCTTGTTATAGAGGAATGTTAGTGAATGTTGGTAAAGGATCATTAAGTAAATGTGATTGTTATGCATCATGCCTCTATTATTATTTACTATTTTCTCTTTGTAATGGTTGAATATAACCTTATGACCCAAGAAGGCATCAATATTGAAGACTCTAACTCTCCACACACACTGAAAAACAAAAATGTTCAATAGTAGTTATAGGAAGTAAAAATAGGAATTACACATGTTCATTTTTCAATAATATAATTAGGGAATATTATTTAGTGATCACAAATTGTTATTTATTTAAAGGATTATGTCCAATGCGTTTATACCTTGCTAGTGTGTAAAAAATGTTGAATGTAATCATCTTAAGAGATAACAACAATTTTTTTATCTATAGGTACATATGTAAAGTAGTATATTAATTAAAAAACAGGTCTAAGAAAGTTAGTAGGTCTTGATCTAGTGACAATTATAGGGTTCAAGTTTACATCTAGGTATAACAGTAGATTTATTGTAGTCGTGTCACATTCTAAATGATTCATATATCACTTAAGAAAACCTCTAGGAACTCCCTTCTAAGTCTAAGTTGAGCTCAAAGTGTACTAGAGATTATCCATTCTCACTAGTACGCCTTTAAGTATCCCAATCAAACCCTATTTTTCCTTCTTGAAGAAAAACTCTTGGCCTTGAAGGTAAATATGAGCTCTAGGAAATCTAGGACCTATAGTTTTGAGACCTAAAAAGAGCCAAATTTAAATAATACTATTAATTTTTCAACAAATTCTCATTGATTTAATAATTTGGCTTTATCCTTAACACCCACATAAGAAAGAATTATATTTCATTTCTAATTAAACAACCTCTAATATAATTTTGTAAACTTGACATAGAAAAAATGATCTTTCATGATAGTAATAACTAAGATACTTAAGTCTCCTTATAAGGAGTTTGGAAGATAGATTGTTGTAACTTTTCCTTTATTTGTTCCAAGAAAACACGTGTTATCAAAATTCTTTGAGACTTATTTATGTTATTAGAATTCTACTAATTCATCAACATGTTTAGAAAAATTTCAATATTTGAAGAGGGTTAATTAATTTGGTTTTGGAATAAATGGTTTTTCTTTTGATTGTCTAAATTTTCTATAGATGGATTTTTTAATATTTTTAGATTTGTTCATATGTCATGTTTAGAGATAAAATAGCTTATTCCTTAAATTTGTGCAATTCTCTAGACATGAAAGATGTACATATTCAACATAGAGATCTTTGAAGGTATTTTGTAAAGGCCAAAGTGCTTATAGATGGTCCCTACAAAATTTATAATAAGGAAAAGAGAATAGCTTTAAACCCACTCCTCAAAATATTCTATGGCATGGTTTCAAGTATCAAAATATTCTAATTTTAAGGAGATTTGATTGCAAAAAGAAAAAAAAGGGTTTCTAAAATGGTTAAGGAAAGTCATGTTGTTTAAAAGTTTTGAGTTGTGATGATCAAAATCTTACAATAAGACTAAATATATGGTAGCTTGTCTATTATGAGATGTATACGAAGAAGTTAGTTTCTTATTTGTTATAACATAATAATTTAAGTTAATGGATGGTCAATGGGATATACCTAAAGAAGCAACATAATGACTTCCTATTAATAATTCAAATATGCCTAGTTCTCTTTATAGAGAATTGTACTTCAAACAACATGATGTATTGTGAAATGTACATTAATATAGTGCATAAAAGGAGTTAAATATATATTCTTTTAATTTTTGTACTCACAAAGTTAAAAAAATCAACAAGCATGCATGTTAATGCCTATGTGATATTGGTTGAATAGTCTCAACTTCCCACGAGATCTAAATTTTAATAATAGATCAAATCATAAAGATTGACATGAAGTAATTACGCCGAAGGCGTGTCCCATGTGAGCTTTCCGAGCTCATTTTGCCAGTGAATGGTCCAAAACCAAGGATAGGGCTTGGTTGACATGAAAACAAATCTGAACCGTCCATAATTTTTGGTGTGTTTTTCTGCTTTCCCCACCGGTTCGCTGAAAATTGCGCAGCCTCTCCATCCTCACGTCACACGCCTGCAAATGAATTAAATTTTGCACCTACTTTTGCCTACCATTTAAAACGGTGGCGATGTAAATCGCATTTCAAAATTTAATTATTTGCCAACATTCCTCACGTCACACTTGCAAATGAATTAAGTTTTGCATTTACTTCTGCCAAACCATTTAATACGGTGGCGATGTAAATATTTCGAATGTAAATATCTGAAAATTAGGTTTTGCATTTACTTCTGCCAACCATTTAATACGGTGGCGATGTAAATATCTGGAATGTAAATATCTTAAATGCATTTAGCTCGCCGAAACCTTATTTTCATGTAATACTTTTCCTGCAAGCCTTGTCACCATCACTGAAGAAAAACACCATTTCTGAGGTAAGTCAATTGCCTTTGTTTGAATAAGAGATTTTTCCCATACACTGTCAACTACTTGTATTCTGATTTTAGAAGTATTGTTATTGTTTTCTGAATTGTATGCAGCCATTTGCCTTTGTACGCAGCCACTTGTTGTTCTTCCTGCAAAGTCTGCACAAATTCCTTAAGCGTCTTCCAGGTAAGTCACCCTTGTCTGTTCACTTAATGTCTACAGAAAGCTGCCATGATTATTATAAACGTGTTTGTTGGTTTTTATTCTTTTGTGGTAAACTGCAGAAAAATAACGCACTTAGTTTAACATTTGTGAGTTTTTAAAATGATGCAGCAATCAAACCCTAGATGATATTAGTTAATAATTTCATTCTTCCCTTGACGCCATATTACCTATTCCCTCTCTGGGTCGATTTTATCAGCCACTGACTACTTCTTGAACCAGAAAATCATTCCTTCCAGCCGCTTATTTTCGTCCTGCATACATAAACAGGAAAAGATTAAAACTTTACACACATGTGAGCTTTTCAAGCTCATTTTACTTATGAATATCAACCGTCCGTCATTTTCGCCGTATTTTTCTGCTTTCCCCGCGGCTGTCACTTCGCTGAAAATTATGGCCGTAATGAGCACATTTAGGTTTTCACTTTATGGCATCCCTTATTTTACCGGCATTTTTTTTGGACAACGCACGGTTGTGTACAGTTGTTTATAACTGTGCAGCAAATTTGTTTTCATAATAATTTTTATAGTATTGTAGTAGTTGGCACATTGAAGTTTACTGTGCGTGTATTATGAGCCGAAATGATGAAATTTACCTTTTTCTTAAATCGTCCAACTACAAACTCATAATAATAGTTTTTATAATAATTTTTTTCTTAAATCGTCCAGCTACAAACTCATAATAATAGTTTTTATAATAATTTTTATAGCAAACAAACGTCACTGCTACAAACTCATAGTATTTACCTGAAAAAGAGTCATCTCCAAACAAAGTAAGTTTGTATCTCTTTACTGTCTTTAGCACCCTCCAGAGACTCTGTTTTTGTCCTCTGTATTTGGTCAGCAGCCTTCAATTCTCCTATTAGATGGATTTTGTTTCAATCACACTCAACGAGCTTTGTCGGTAGTTTCCTCTTTCATACTTCATTCTCATATCTCACATGCTAGCCAAAAGAAAAAAAGTGCAGTGACCCAGATTAGAGTAAGCAGTTTATGTCTTTATTCCAAACTTATTTTCTGAACCAAACTTGTAATGCTACCTGCCTATCTATTCCCTTGGCATGATTGATAAAACTCAATACCAAACAACCTCAATACCAAACAACAACGGAATTGAAATCATAACAAACCCAAACAAAAAAAATCCCATTGAAAATTGTTTAAATTCTTACTTTACAGAGTTTTGAAACAGAAAACAAAAAATATAATTATTAAATTATACGGGCCTCTCTCCAGAGGGACGTCAAACTGATCCTGCGTAGTATGGCCAAGGTGCGACTTCAGGGGACTAGAACGCAACACATATTAGATGAACTCAACAATAATCTCCGGTCAGATAGAGGTAGTGTCAAATTGCTGTGTTATGTGCCCATGGGCTTTACTATTTGCAGGCCATTAAAAATTAAATTGCATGTGTCAGAGATTTCCATGTCCAAATTGCACTCTGCTTCTGCTTCTAAATCCGATGGAGGACGCCAAAGAAACCTCAATACAGCCATGACAAAGGCGAGCGAAGAAAATAAAATCATTTTTGTCTTAAAACCTACAGATAATACAATCTCGCCACGTTTATCTTCTCTTCTTCGTGCTTGACAACTGGAAAAGATGTAAAAGGTCCTTCACACCACGTATGAAATTTAAAAATTGAAATAATTGACATCTGCTACAAAGATGGTTTTTGAAATTATCAACATGCAGGGGCGTTTAGGCTTTCCACCCCCATTCAACATTTTGATTAAAAAAATATTTAAAATAGACTATTATATATCAATAAATATGTATTATAATGTAATTTATATGATATAATATTTATATATTATATAATATACAAATATTCTATTGTTTCATACATTTTTAAATAAAACTATTAAATACATATATAAAATGATATAATTAATATTTAATAATTACTATAGTTTTATATAAAACAAAATTTTAATTATTGTTAAAATTAGTAATTAGTAAATGTAGACAAAAAATAGACCACAATTTATCTTAATTGACCGGCTTAAATCTGTACACCAATTGTGTAACATGAATTGATTTGCTTGAAAAAATACTTCAAAGAAATGCTCTCATAAATACACTGATTGAGGAGATGCACCCATGGAATTCATTGAAAATAATTTACAACTTACAAATGAATGCAAATGGAAACCTTAAGGCCAAATTTCACCCGCATCCTCCCAGCCTATTGCCACGGATGTTTCCCCCAAAACCATTTTCTTCTCCCCCTATATTTTTTTTGTTTTACCCCCTCCAACTAGCATGCGTAAATCCCTATTTACCCTCCCCCCCTTCACCAAAAATTGCCACATTACATATACATGCAAATTGTGGAGGCATCTGCAAGGCACGTGGGCAAGGGAAAATTCCTTGCATTATGTTTATCTACATAGGTAATCTACAACTTTGTTCATTGTATTGAGCTGCAACAAGAAATCGAACACCTTTACAAAAGGCAACAATAATAGACAGACATTGTACTCATTAAATTATGCTGTATTTTTTTTCAAATACATTTAATATATTATAATTAAACTTTAACAGTACCTTGTATATAAGGTATTGTATTTACTATTTATGCAATCATTTTTATTTCAAATTTAGCGGTATGCTATCATTGGACCAAACGAATGGCTAGGAGCTTAATTTAGTTTGTCTTGTCTTCCCCTTACCAGGACCGTGTCTTTTCTTCTTAATCTAAATTCTTCTTTTTCTGGTTAGCCCCCACTCCAAGCTCTGTTCTCTGCTTTAGAAGATTCCTGTCCTTTTAGAAGATATACGAGGAGAACGTGGTTGGTAAATGGATTGTGTACAAGCCAGGCCAGTCTTGCTCTTCAATGGAGTTGGAAGATCTCTCTCTTCATCTTCTTAATACTGGCCTTGCTATCACAACTTCTGCCTGCCAAGCACCAACTACTTTATCATGGATTCACAAATTTGTTCTTAACCAATTTTTTATGCCAGATAATTTTTTATGCAGTTTTACTTGTGTTTGTATAGCAAAACTGTAAGACATTTATATACCTAATATGTTTTGGCCGGTAGTAGTATCACAATTAAATTTATATTATATACAAAATAATGTAAAATGACATTTTATTATAATATAATTTGTAAGGAAAACAAAATATAAATTACTAATTTCTTAATATAATGAAAAACATTAATACTAATATTCTTTACTTTATTGAAAAGCTCTCTCTCATTATAAATTTACCTATTCACGAAGACAAAAATATAGTACCTTTACAAAGTCAAAGATTACAAATGCATAATTCCAGGTGGAAGAATTACAAATGCTATCAAGTTAAGTTACGCCAAGTTTCACGAGTAGTATTTGCAACGGAAAATATTTATTAACAATACCGATGCCATGTTAAAATCTAAATGTACTCTTATTAAGGTAGTATTAATAGTTAATACATAAATTAGAAGTATAATATAATAATATAATACATAAAATAATTATATAAATAATACATATTCATATAATAATATAATAGTTAATAAAAAAATAAAAAAAATAATCATAATATTAAAATCATTTTCTAAATGACCTACCAATTGATTTCATACACTACACAAATGTGTGTTAAAAAAAAAAAAAGAATCCCTAATTGACATTCCACACCTCTTCATATTAATAATGAAATAGACAACTTCATATTATATTGATTTACAATGTATTTTTTTTAATACTAATAATAATATTTTAAAATCAATTTTAATGAAAAATTGTTTATTTATATAACAAAATTAATAATTGAAAGAAACAAGTATCAAATATATGAGAAAAACCAGTCACTCAAGCATGGGTGAGGGCACAAGCGGCACACATATTAGGGCAGAGACTACATTATACTCTATCTAAACTTTGAAGCTCCAAACTAGCTGAATAAGGAAAATCATATAGAAAGTTTAGAAAAAAAGAGACAAAAGGTAGTGTTCTATTTAGACTTGATCTGAAGGTGTGCACAGATCAAATCAATTAAATGAAAATTACGTCAAGATCATAATAATTAATGACCACAATTAAGTTCAATATCTTATTAATGAGCACAATTACGTTTAAACATTACACATAATTAATATAATGTATTTTTTATTATAATATAAAATCAATCATAAATAATATGATCATACTATCTAATTATTATATATATTATTTTCTTTAACAAAATTATTGATAAAATTAAAGTCACAGTCAAGATTTAATAATGAGCACATTTAAGTTTTAATAAAATGAAAATTACGACCAAGATCTTAATAAAGAGCACATTTAGACTTTAACATACCTGCATAATTAATATATAATGTATATTTTATATAATAAAATATATATATAAATAATATGATTATACTATCTAATTATTTTATAAATTATTCTTTAACAAAAAATATATATATATTTCAAAATAATAAAAAAAAAATATAAATATAATTATAATTATCATGTGTTGCATAAATGCATGCAAAAAAAATAGACCGAATTTTTTAATCATTTTTACATACGTTTATAATTTATTATTTAATTAAAATTATCATTTTTAATTACTCTTATAATTTATTAACCAAAGTTGTTATTTATTTTTTATTTAAATATACTTTTATAATATGTCTAAACAATTAGTCAAAGAAAGGGTAGAATTTTATAATATGTACAAAAAATTAATATATATATTTGGAGTTCTACAAAAGATGTTGTATATTTTATTTCATTTAAAAGAAATAACATTATAAATAGGTCTAAACAATTAGTCTAAATTTGCCTCGTACCCATTCATTTGGTCCAATGATACTATGCAGCTAAATTTCAAATAAAACTAATTGCATAAATACAAAATACAATACTTTATATACAAGGTAAAGTTGTTATTTCTATTTAAATTTATTTGATTATTTCATAATTAATATAGTTTAATTAAAATTAATTTATATAATTTAATATTTGATAATATTATGATTTTATCAATTACTTGTGTTTTTTCAAACATAAATTTTATAATTTTATTAGTTTTATTATATTTTCAATTTGAATTTTCTTTATTCAAATTTCATATATATTTATATGTTTCTTATTTCTATTAGCTGTTATTTCTATATGTTTTAATCATTTTTTATTACTTTTACCATTTATTAAGTAAAGTTGGTATTTATATTTAATTTATTTGATATTTTATAACTAATACAATTTTATGAAAATTCATTTATACAATTTATTATTTCATAATATTATGATTTTATCTATTTTACCATCTTAACATCATCGATAGGGTTTTAACATATCTTTATTAAAATGAAAAAAAGGGCCAAGAACCTCATAATGAAAACATTTAGGTTTAAATATTTTGCAATCCAAAGAATTAAGAATAATATGAAGATAATTAATTTAGTTTATATATAAATTAGTTTAAATCTAGAATAAATAGTTAGAAAGTATTTTTTTTTCATTTGTAAGGACAACAAACCCTACTGTTTTTAATTATTCCTTCTACTACATTTTTTCATTTTCTCTATAACCTATATTTTCTTTTCTTATATATTTATATTCATTGGAATTTTCATATTATTTAAATTTAATTTTTTTTATTTTTCCTTACTTTTAAAAAATGATATATATAAAAGAACCTTAGTACTATATGATAATTATGAAAAAGAAATTAAGTTTTTTGTTTCCACCAACCTTAGGTAATTCAATTATTTGCATACATTAGTAAGATATTTCAGGTTGTACTCATACGAACGGTTATACGAACCATTTGAGCATTTCATAATTACTCAACTTTCCTGCAGGCCAATCACTTCAAATGTCTTCCAACATCATGTGTACATTAACTGCAAATGCCATTGCCGACATCCTTTCAGGCATGCCTGATGTAGATCCCATTCTACAAGTTGCATCTATCGATCCCATTGAACAACCCCAAGCTACGCTTGTCAAGTATCGTATACAGTTGTCAGATGGTACACACACACATCCTGCTTTGCTACCCACCCAATTCAATGAGCTTGTTGTGGAGGAGGCTTTACTCACAGGTTCCATTGTCCACCTCAAAGAATATGATTGCAAGAAATTTCACAAATTCACGTACGTACATGATTTTTTTTTTTTTTTAGTTCCTGATATTTAAGCATGAACATTTCATTCACTTTCAAATTGTCCCTTCATTGCAGGGCTATCATAATTCATAACTTGGAAGTAGTTACAAACAATGCATCAATGATTGGAGCTCCAATTGCTATTCATCAAGTTGTAACTTGCACACCCTCTACTAGCTCTCAAGGGCCACTGGCCAACAGTCAATCTCCCATATCTTCACTTGAAAAACCATTTGAACCAAATGCCATTGCAACCTTAACACCAAACCATAAGCAGTGGTCCATTCAGGGTCGTGCCCTTGCTAAAAGTCCAATCCATCATTACAAAAATTCAAATAATGATGGCAAAGTCTTTGGGTTTGATTTTGTAGATAAAGCAGGATCTGAGATTCATGTTACCTGCTTTAATGATCTTGTAGACAAGTTCTACAATGCCATCGATACCAATAGTATTTATGTCATCTCCAATGGTCGCATTAGAGTTAGGAACACAAAATATAGTAGTGGCACAAACCCTTACGAAATATTCGTCCACACCTCCACAACCATAACTCCATTCAACTGCACAGAGTCCACTATACCAACACACAACTACCATTTCAAAAGCATTGAATCATTAATGTCATTTCCTATTAATTCCCTTGTAGATGTCATTGGTATTGTTCTATATATCTCCCCTGCATCAACCATTCGTAAAAGGGATGGCACGGAAACAACAAAGTGTACAACTACAATCA
>VDFB02252474.1:0-29237 GCA_007258455.2 Sequoia sempervirens
GGGTGTTATTGGGGCACGGATCCAGATTCAAAGTTTGCAACCAATTACCCCAATCAGTGAAGAGCTCGATCTCTCTCCAATGCGAACTATTAGAGTTGTTTTCTACACAACCTTACATACGTGCTAATCACATCCTCACAGTCTTTCTTCAACACATGTATTTACCCAAGTGATTTATGATATCTTCTAGAATGTTAGGTTCCCAAAACTCCAAGGGTAAGTTGGGAAGCTTGAACCAATCCTATATTTTTTCCATGTGATGAAGGGGATCAAATCCTACCACCCATCTGTGAATATAAAATATGCAATCATCCATTAACCAAATCCCCTTTTCGATTTCTTCTCTAACTTCTTGCGTTGGACAAATCACTGTGAAATACCCATTGGCTAGGGCCACGAATTGCATTTCTTCCCCCCATCGCCCATGCCACCATCTGATCAGGCTGTCCCAATTTACATCCTTTCCATACCATTTAACCAAAAGGTCCAATTGTTCTAGGCGAGCAATTGTTGACTACAATTTATTTGTGCCAACGACCATTGTCTTTTTGTTACCTCTTCTAGGTTTCAACTTGCTCTCATCTGCCCAATCCTTATTGTGATGATTACCATTGAAATTGAAAGGTGAACCTCTTGCATCCTTTGTCGATCCCATTGTTGGCGATTGGCCATGTGCTTGGAATTGTTCCAAGCGTGAGAGTGATCCCATCTAGGGTTTTTTCCACCACCCCAATTTCTTTTACCACCTCCAATTTTCCTGTGACCATCTTGTTTATTCGTGAATCCCCAATGTTTGCACTAGAAGGACCGAGACAGATCATACCTAGGCTTCCCATTTCGACCATAACCATTGTGTGCCCATTCTCTTTTTCCCAAATCCGAGTGTTTACTATGATTTTTCCATTGCTCATTGGCCACTTGATCCTTGATTTGTTCCAATGGGATTTCTTCTTCCGCCTCCTCTGCCCAAATCTGGTGATCCGTTTTCGATTCAACTGCCCCAGGAGAGCCCTCTGAGCCAAACCGACGGAATTTCGAGCAACGCCCTCGCACCTTTACTCACCACCATGTTTGCCTTCGACTTGCGCCTTCGCAACTTCGATCTGCTTTTTTGCTCCTTCATGTTGCGCCATTTTTTCCCTACTAATTCTAAATTAAGATTTATCTTATTTACTTTTATATTAATAGTTATTTTAATATATATATTTAAGATATCAATCTAAATATTTTGTTTATTGATAAGTTTTCTCTTCTTATAACCCACTTTAAAACAATTTTATTTACTTGAAAATATTTTATTTTATTTTATAACTAGTGAAGAATTATTTCATTTTATTTGCCATCAAACTCAAAATTAACCAATCAAATCACAAAGGTGCGTGAAAAAAAACCATTTGCTATAAACATTTAACAAATATTTATTCTCATAAACAAACTCAACTTCAATTATGTCGATTATAATTGCATCTAGTATGAATCAAACTCAAGGTCAAGGTCAACCCTAACAACTATAATATTCATAAACCTAGTAAAATCATGATACATTCAACTTGCAATAATTTGTTGATCTCAAACTATTATGTAACCTACTTTTAAATTGTTGTCATGACTCATCCATAAACTACACACAAGAAATACTTGTATTACAATTCTACAAAAATAAGTACTTGCCACTATGTGAATACAATACATGTGACTTGCAAGAATCTTTATTTCAAATTATTATTGGACTTACCCTTAAACTATATTCCACAAATAATTTATCCACCACCTAATAAATATAATTATTGCAATACTAAATAGACAAGAACTTGCTACTACATGACACTTGTTCTACTTCCAACATATATAAAAAGTTGTGATTATGAACTACATGGCCATCAAAATCAATTCAAATTTTCAAATTTTTGTACACAACTCTAGATTAAGTTAATTTAAAATTTATTTATTTTTTTAAAATACAAACAAAATTGGTGCCTGATAGAACAAAATTCAATCTTAAAAGTGAAAGAAAGTTTAGAAAAAAACATGGCAAGATCTTGGGATGCCTTGAAGCCCAAATATTTGCTGATACTGAATGAAGGTTCTAACAGAACAGTTTTCATGTCTTAGATTGAGCCCATGCTAAAGGATGCTTAACTTGCTTTTGATTTCAAAGCAGTCATAACCATGGCTACGAACACAACTGCAACGGACCTTTGTATTCACCCCTTCTTTACTCACACAACAGTGGACCTTTGTATTCACCCCTTCTTTACTCACACAACAGAATAATTCATGGCAAGTATTTAAGACATTAACTACACTAGCTATGATGCTATCTACTCTCACAAAAGATGGTAGGCATCAAACCAACCATATTCTTATTCTTATCTCTTTTGTCTCGGGTTTGAATCTCACAACTGACAATATTCTTATTCTTCCATGAATGGAGAAACATCAAAAAAAACTTAAAACTAAAAATGGGCTCAAAAAAAATCTTTCCAAATTAAATATGGGGCATCTGGATTCCTGCCACTCGTAGTCTAGCAAATGATAGGTCTAGGACTTTTGCTACTGCCTATTCTTCATTTTAACTGAAATTGCTAGGCATCCTCTCTATCCCTAAAACAGAAACCCTACATGCTGTAAATCTTGGTATATACACGTGTATACAATACCTAGATATATAGTCTGTTTGAACTTCATATACTCGAGTATGAGTATGCACTATGCAGATCTATTTAGTTTGTGCATACGTGTATACCCAGTTCTTTATAGTATGTGTACATACACATTTTATTATCTCAAATCAAGTAAGAAAGTGTACCTACCAGCTGATAAGAGAGAAGAATTTGAGGAGATCTTGGGATGGCTTCAAGCCAAAAAAAATATTTCTAGGCAGAATGAAGATTTCCCAGACCAAGTTTAGTGCATATATTCTATTGCTTCCATGTTTATTGATTCAACAGAGATGATGCTTTTGATTTTGCACCTGCATTATTATACAATCTGAGAAACATATCAAACACTTTAAAACAGCAGAATCATAGCTCAGAAAAATCTATGCCTAATTGACATTGTAAGCCCTGTATGTAAGATTTAAAATGTAGTTGTTCTTGCTTGATTCTTCCACAACTTGTAGCATGATTTTTAATAAGTTCCCAAAAGTCAAGAAAGAACAGAACAAGCATTTTGAACCCAAAGGGTACTCTCTGGCAAAGGAAAATATTATTGCTTTCAATTCTGCTTGAGTGATTGAAGAAAATAGGAAATCATTAACCTCCTTGGTAAGGAGAACTGGTATGCAGTGAGTCAAATTCTCCAATTCTTGTCTGCTATCAAAACCTGTTTCAGTAAGTAAGCGTTGAAGATTCATTTTTGCAACCATTTTGATATCCTAAAGCTCCTTGACTGTAAACCCATTAGGAAGATTCAACATGTGGATTTTATTGATGTAATTTCTATCTATAATTGAGTGATGAAAGAATTTAAAGTTGGTACCTTCTCTATATTTATATAGTTCTAGCCTTTTGATTCCAACTAATTCTTCTTTAAATTCTGATAAAAGGCCGATGAGGAACTGCTCTTTCAGTAATGAAATGAGTGTTACAGATTTGAGCCTAAAAGCTTTCTAAATGAGTTAGACTTAGTTGCTCCCGTTTGAAAAAAATTGCCAAAAACTGTTTAATTTCAGACCTTCAATGCCTGTTCAAGGAATTTCAACTTACTCACAAAATTATACATAGCAAACCCAGAAATCTTAAGAAGTTTGACCCACCAATCCTTTTTTTTCAATGAGATTGAGTGCTTAGCTCACATTATTTTAACTTTGAACGAATATCCTTTTTTCTTAATGGGGATAGAAAAAAGTAAGTTGACTGGAAATGAATGTCAAAAACATGCCAAAAAAGTTTTCAACACAGAAACTGACTTTGTGTAAAATCTCCATTGATAACAGAGTTCTCATGTACAGAATCATGAAAGAGACTGGGAAAATGCCTATTAGAAAGTTCTCCACCCTTTTTGTTTTGGAAATAAATTGGTGATCAAATTCAAAATCTCCTCCAAAATTTGCATACTGAGGATGAATGGTTGAAGCAACCTCATTTATAAACTTTCCTGCAAACATTGCTGTAGCGTAATATTGTCTATGAAGATTATAACTTAAGAATTCGGCAGCAGCACCCTGGGAGTGTGTAATAGATATAGTGTCACCATATTTACGTTTTAACTGGGTTCTAATGTATCATAATCCCTTCAGACCTATTGATGGGATCATTAACAAGAAAAGTTTCAATAATCCAAACTGTTATATCATTTTAGAGATCTCTTCTTGCTTCATTCTGGTTTCTTGTAGTCAAGATTTCTCGTTTTTCTAAAACTATAAATTGGGAATGGCCTACTTTGTGTTTCATTTATCCATCGCTAACAATCTTATGAACAATAAGTTGCTCTGTTGAGACCTTTTGTGTTGGTGATTCCATTTGGGTTTTCAGGTGCACCTGCATTTTACCATTGACCAGCATTACAATCAAACTTACAACATCTGATTTCCTGATTTTATTTCAGAACATTACAAAGGGATGCTGCAAGTTTGCTCATTTTTTGTCTGATTTGTCTGATTATTCAAGAACTTCGGAAACTAATTACTAGTTGAATAGATCAGGAATTTTTCCTTCTATTTCTATGCCATGAGTTCTGAGTTCTGAACAGTTTTCATTAAGATAAATCAGGAAGGGCCCAAACCCAATTACAAAACAGCCATAAAGGCAGAGCAGAGGGGTCTCACAAGCTGTGAAACAGTCTACAAAAACCAAAAAGACCAGCAGAAAGTACAGAAATAAACAGAACCAGCCAAGGACCAGCAGGCACACAGGACCAACTACTTCTCCAAGAAGATGGAGACCTTTGGAGTTCCGAACAGTTTGGAAATGAGAACTCTAATCTTTTGTTGGACAGTTTGGCTTTATATACACGTCAGAAGAGCAGTCAATGGAATCCACTCTTAGCATATTATGATAAATCTAAGAAAGCTGAAGGAAAATGATCGCAATAGAAGAATCTATCCTGTACTTCAAGTAAGATTCATCACACATTGAAAACATGTGCATGATGTGCATGATCAACAGAAACTCTGCTTTTCCATAATGTTATTTTTTCTGTTTTAACGCATAATAAACTGTTGTTTGTGCAGTATTCTCAGTTTGATTTATTCTATTTTTTTTCTTAGCATGTTCGGCATCTTTCTTTAGCTTTGTTTTTATAGCTTTCTATAGCTTTATTTCATCGCTTGTCTCTAAAACTCTTTATATAAAAGATCATTGTAACAGAATTACATACTGTTGAATAATATTACAGTCTATCATTTTTCCAGTCTGCTGTTCAATTCTTTTAACTTAATTTTCAATATAGTGTTAGAGCAATTTTATAAGTTTCATTCTTCAATTGGTATCAGAGCGGGTTGCAGGAGCAAATTTTTTGTTGCAAGCAGCAAGGTAACAGTTCTTTCCAAGAAATATTAGAATGGCAAATGGTGGTAATTTTCCATTCCAGCTTCCGATGTTTACCGGAGACAACTATAAATATTGGAGTATAAAGATGAAGACCCTCCTATTATCCCAAGATCTCTGGGAATTAGTAGAAGTGGGATACACAAAACCTACAGATCAGAATGCTTTGAATGCTTTAACAGCAAATCAACAAACTCATTTGAAAGAAGACAAGAAGGACAATCGAGCTCTATTCATCATTCAATCTACATTGGATATGTCAATTTTCCCCCATATAGCTGGTATGACAAAGTCAAAGGATGCATGGGAGACTCTACAAACTACATACCAAGGATCTAACAAAATAAAATTGGTAAGACTTCAAACCCTTCGAAGAGATTTTGAAAATTTAAGGATGAAAGAAGTTAAGTCTATTCAAGAATTCATTACTAGGACTCAAAGCATTGTGAATCATCTTAAAATTCAGGGGAAAAGTATCACAGAGCAAAAAATAGTAGAAAATTTTTTGAGATCTCTTCCTCCAAAATTTGATCCAGTGGTCATAGCCATTGAAAAAAGTAAAGATCTAACCACATTCAAAGTTGTGGAGTTGATAGGTTCTTTGCGATCTCATAAGGAGCATATGCAATGTTCTACAAATAACCTAGTGCAAGCCTTTCAGTCTACTATAAGAATCGAAGAAAAGCCTACAACTCCTCCATCTCACACAAGTACATCTCAAGGCGAGTCTTCTAATAACGGAGGCTGATGTAGAGGAAGAGGAAGAAGTTTTGTGGAACGTAGAAGCATCCAGTGCTGATATTGTGAAAGGTATGGATGGAGTCGAAGTCTATGGACATTATGAATCTGAATGTAGAAAGAAAAAATATGATTTAAATAAGTCAAAAGCCAACTATACTAAAGAGTCTTTTGAAGATGCAAAGCATTCCAAGTTCTTTACATGCAATTTGGCAAAAGAAAATCACAAAGATGTATGGTTCCTAGATAGTGGATTCTCAAATCATATGACAGGTGAATCTAATCTCTTTGTCAAATTAGATGAATATGTGAGAAGTCAAGTAAAATTTGGTGATGATAAAGAGGATGAAGTAATGGGAAAAGGTACCCTTGCAGTGAAAACTAAGCAAAGAGAAACTACTTTTATTCATGACACTTTCCATGTGCCAAAATTACAGCATAATCTTTTATGTATTGGACAACTTGTAGCAAAAAATTATAAGGTTGTGTTTGAAGATAACTGCTGCAAAATATTTGATAAATCAGCTAACCATCATCTTGTAGCAAAGGCTTGTATGATAGAGAATAGATTATTTCCTATCACATTGGTTTCTACTAAGATGCATGCCCTCAAAGCAACCACAGATGATTCGTGGTTATGGCACCAACGTTATGGTCATTTGAATTTTCAAGGATTAAGTTTGTTTCATAAGAATAACATGGTGAGAGGACTTCCTGCAATTCAGGTAAAAGAAGTTTGTTCAGGGTGTGCACTTGGCAAGCAGCATCGAAACAGTTTTCCGATGAACAAATCATGGAGGGAAAAAAATCCTCTAGAGCTTGTGCACACATGGGTTTATTTTCTTAAGCAAAAATCTGAGGCATTTGAATGCTTCAATCACTTTAAGGCTATGGCAGAAAAACAAAGCGAGTATTTTCTCAAAATACTTAAAACAGATAGGGGAGAATTCACTTCCAAAGAGTTTGCTGATTTTTGTAACACTCATGGCAACAAGAGATAACTTACTGCAGCTTATACACCCAGCAAAATGGTTGCAAAAAGGAAGAACTATACCATTATGGAAATGGCACAAAGTATGTTACAATCCAAAAATCTTCCAAATAGTTATTGGGGAGAAGTAGTTGCAAAAACAGTATATATTCTGAATCAAAGTCTCACAAAAGCAGTTCAAAACATCACTCTGAAGGAAGCCTAGAGTGGTCATAAGTCTTCAGTGGCTCATCTTCGAGTATTTGGTTGTTTAGCATATGTCCATATTCTATTCCAGCTTCGGTTTTTGAATAATCTACTCCAGGTGTTTGTGCAAATCCCCTAGCAACTAATCTTGCCTTATGGCATTCTACTGAACCATCTGCATGAAATTTGACCTTGTAAATCCATTTGACACCAATCACCTATTTATCTTTAGAAAGTTGCACTAATTCCCATGCATTATTTTTATCAATTGCATGCATCTCTTCATTCATAGCATCAATCCATACTATTTCTTTCACAACTTCTTCATACATAGAAGGCTCAACTTGAATTGTACTAAGCAAAGCAAAATTTGCAATTGGATTCACATTAGAATTCCTTTGATAAATTTCATTTAAACTTTGTACCTTTCGTGAAGAGCTTGGACTGGATGGTGGACTTGAACTATCACCTGAAGAGGAACTTGGTGAACTTGGTGAACTTGGACTTGAGCTTGAACTTCCACTTGATCTTGTGGGGAGAGGAAGAACTTGATAATCTTCAATACTCATGATTAGAACTTCCACAACTTGATAATCTTCAATACTCATGATTAGTGGTGTAGTTTGTTGAACTCTTTTTTTCCATTGCCATACTCCCCCTTCATCAAAAATCACATCTCAACTAATAATCCATTGCTTTGTGTCAAAGTTGTAAAATCTATATCTTTTAGTTGCATCTAAGTATCCCACAAAGATACAAGTTGGGATTTTGCATCTAACTTCTTTCGTTTCTAAACTGGAATATGGACATATGCTAAACAACCAAATACTCAAAGATGAGCTACTGAAGACTTATGACCACTCTAGGCTTCCTTCAGAGTGATGTTTTGAATTGATTTTGTGGGACTTTGATTCAGAATATATATTGTTGTTGCAACTGCTTCTCCCCAATAACTATTTAGAAGATTTTTGGATTGTAACATACTTCGTGCCATTTCCATAATGGTACAATTCTTCCTTGCTCTTTGTTGTCATCCTGATGATGGATCACGGAGTGTGATCCGAAATGTTGATGCAAAAAATTTGCACACAATCGAAGCCAAAAATCACTTAGCAATTAACATTATGGATTGTGGAAACTTGATATCGTTAACAGTTCTTCCTTTATGCAATACCATTTTGTTAGGGGGTATAAGTTGCAATAAGTTGTCTCTTGTGGCCATGAGTGTTACAAAAATCAGCAAACTCTTTGGAAGTAAATTCTCCCCCTCTATCTATTCTAAGGATTTTGAGAAAATACCCACTTTGTTTGCCTGCCATAGCCTTAAAGTGCTTGAAGCATTCAAATGCCTTAGATTTTTTCTTAAGAAAATAAACCCCTGCGTGGCGAGAGGAATCATCAATAAATGTCAAAAAAAAGATTCTTACCTAATGATTTCTCTTGCATATCACCACAAATATCTGCATGCACAAGCTCTAAAGGAGATTTTTCCCTCCATGATTTGTTCACCGAAAAACTGTTTCAATGTTGCTTGCCAAGTGCACACCTAAACAAACTTCTTTTACCTGAATTGCAAGAAGTACTTTCACCATGTTCTTCTTATGAAGCTTAATCCTTGAAAATTCAAATGACCATAACGTTGGTGCCATAACCACGAATCATCTATGGTTGCTTTGAGGGCATGCATCTTAGTAGAAACCAACGTGAGAGGAAATAGCCTATTCTCTATCACACAAGCCTTTGCTACAAGATGATGGTTAGCTGATTTATCAAATATTTTGCAGCAGTTGTCTTCAAACACAACCTTATAATTTTTTGCTACAAGTTGTCCAATACTTAAAAGATTATGTTGTAATTTTGGCACATGCAAGGTGTCATGAATAAATGTAGTTTCTCCTTGCTAAATTTTCACTGCAATGGTACATTTTCCCATTACATCAACATCTTTATCATCACCAAATTTTACTTGACTTCCCACTGAATCATCTAATTTGACAAAGATATCAGATTTACCTATCATATGATTTGAGCATCCACTATCTAGGAACCACACATCTTTGTAATTTTCTTTTGCCAAATGGCATGTAAAGAACATGGAATGCTTTGCATCTTCAAAAGACTCTTTAGTATAGTTGAATCTTGACTTATTCAAATCAGATTTTTTCTTTCTACATTTAGATTCATAGTGTCCATACCTTTCACAATATCGGCACTGGATGCTTCTACGATCCACTAAACTTCTTCCTCTTCCTCTATTATTTCCTCTTCCTCTTCCTCTAACTCGTCCTCTAGTTGTAGAAAGCTCCCCTTGAGATTTATTTGATTGAGAAGAAGGGGTTGTAGATTTTTCTTCAATTCTTACAATAGATTGGAAGGCTTGCACTAGGTTCTCTGTAGAACGTTCCATACGCTCCTCATGTGATTGCAAAGAACCTATCAACTCTGCAACTTTGAAGGTGGTTAGATCTTTACTTTCTTCAATGGCTATGACCACCAGATCAATTTTTGGAGGAAAAGATCTCAAAAAAATTCTACTATTTTTAGCTCTGTGACACTTTCCCCTTGAATTATAAGATGATTCACAATGCTTTGAGTCCTAGAAATAAATTCTTGAATAGACTCAGCTTATTTCATCCTTAAATTTTCAAAATCTCTTCAAAGGGTTTGAAATCTTACCAATCTTACTTTGTCAAATCCTTGGTATGCAGTTTGTAGAGCCTCCCATGCATCCTTTGACTTTGTCATACCAGCCATACAAGGGAATATTGACATATTCAATGCAGATTGAATGATGAATATAGCTCAATTGTCCTTCTTCCTATCTCCTTTCAACTGAGTTTGTTGATTCGTTGTTAAAGCATTCAAAGCATTCTGATATGCAGGTTTTGTGTATCTCATTTCTACTAATTCATAGAGATCTTGGGATAATAGTAGGGTCTTCATCTTTATACTCCAATATTCATAGTTGTTTCCGGTAAACAGCGGAAGCTGGAATGGAAAATTACCACCATTTGCCATTATAATATTTCTTGGAGAGAACTATTACCCTGCTGCCTTCAACAAAAAATTACTCCTGCAACTTGCTCTGTTACCAATTGAAATATTGAAAACTAAAGCTCTTACACAATAGTAGAAAGTGAAATTGAAACAATTATCACATTCAATAATATAAATCAATGAGGAAAAACTTAATAACTCTGCTCAAAGACTGAGCAAACAGCAGCGTTGGAAATAAGGAATTTTCTGTATTCTATTCAGCTGTAAATAAAATTGTGCTACACTTAACTCTATATAAAAGAGTTTAGAAGACAGTGATCAGACTGTACAAAAGAAATAAAGCTAGATAAAACAAAGCTAAGGAAACTCACGCAGTATCCAAACTGCAGTTTATTAAAAAGGACAAAAACAAAAAACTGAAAGCAACTAATAAAAGAAGTTGATCATGCATTATCCATGCAAAGACGCAGTTTTGAATGCATGTCTTCACACACGGGACAATAATAAGTTGTGATAAATTGTTCTCAACTTTTAATCTGCTCCAGTAGAGCTGATAGTAGAGGCACATGATGACATCTTAAATATTGATTCTCAAAAGGAACTAATAAAAGAAGTTGATCATGCATTATCCATGCAAAGACACCGTTTTGAATGGATGTCTTCACACACAGGACTATAATAAGTTGCGATAAATTGTTCTAGACTTTTAATCTGCTCCAGTAGAGCTGTTAGTAGAGGCACATGATGACACCTTAAATATTGATTCTCAAAAGGAATCATTAAGGTAGATTCTATGTTTGTGATTGATTTACCGCAAGCTGATTAGGTAATTGCAAAATAGTCTACACTGGAAAATTTGACTATTAATGTAGAGGAAAGCCATCCTTAACATCATGGAATACCCGCCAAAAGGCCGCTGCAACATGTTGTGGAAAACCTCATATTTCATAGCTTGATTGAGACATGAAGACTGTTTTGAGTTGTTATTCTAAACTTCGGCAATCTCAATCCTGTAGACCTCATATGCCACACATTTAGAATACCACATCTCAAGCATTAACTTCTTATCCAGGTCATTCATCCAATTCATTACAAAACCAATTTCAGTAAGTGTTCTGCATTGCATGGTTATCTAATTGAATTTCACTTATTGTGTATATTCTGAAATCCATCATATCCAGGCACTTTTCATTTATGGGAATCCGTCATTTTTTGTCATTTGGCCACAAAAATTAATATAATACTTTTTAACTAAGAAGGAGGGGATACAAGTTTAAATCAAACGGTGTTCAATCTCAAAATTAAGATAGAATGTGAACCCAATTGGGTATAGAGAAGAATTCAGAGCCCTGGGCCAAAATTTGCTGATGACATATAAGATTGCTGAACAGAACAATTCTGGAATGTGTCTTAGATTGAGCACATGTTAAAAGATGCTCCTCCTTTTGATTTTATAGCAGTTAGGACTTCTAAGAAGACATTTGCAATAGACCTCTTTGTTCACTCCTTCCTTATGTTCAGTTCACTCTACACTCTACAGGCAGCATGCTATAATTCACAGCTAGTCTTTAAGACATTAATAAAGTTAGCTGTGATGCTATCCACCCTTATAGAATCTACTCTTACAACAGATGATAAGCATCAATAAGAACATATTAGTAGATCTTCACACTGTTTCAGACTTCATCTTACCTCTTTGGTCTCAAGTTTGAATCACTCAAAGCGACCATATTCTAATTTCTACACAATTGGAGAAGCATCAAACACTTAAACATTTAAAACAAAAGAGAAAGTGATCTCAGAAAAATCTTTGTACATGTTAAGGCCTTCTGAGATTTCCAACAACCACAGTTCTAGAAAATGTGTGGTAAAAGATTTCTTCCACTACCCATCGTTCATTCAAAGTCAGACTGCTAGATATTCTAAGCATAAATCCCCACGCACTGTAAACCTTGATATATATGCATATGTGAATATACCCAGATGCACAGAGTTTGTTTATATGCCCATGTATACATATATCCAGAATTATTTTTTCCTGTGCATGGATCCATACCCAATTGTGTGTATTCTGTCCATATCATGTGTGTATGATATATATATAAACAAAACCAAGTACATAATAATCATTTATTTAAACAAAGAAGGTGTCATGTTTCTTAAAATTTCAAATAATCTATTAGGTAAATATCTACAGATGAATATGAAAAATCTAGCACAATTGAATCCTACAAAAACCTAATTATTATACAATCACTAAGTCCATAGTCAGAAAAATAGGAAAACATACATCTGCTTTGCCCCTGCCTCCGTTCCACCATACATCAACATGTATAAGAAAACACATATATAGAGAGACTATAAACATCTGAATAATACACAGAGGTGTAGATACATAGACTACTCACAATTGGATGAATGCACATGTGCGTGTACATCTTGATATATTCAAACGTGTGTGCATGCACGGACTACATAATAATAAATTGGTTTGGTCCAAACCCTAATTAAAAGAAGAAACCCGGCGTGATAATCTCATATATACAAACAGAATCATATCATCTTAAAAGTAACTTTCAGGTGAAGATCTTAAAATGGGCGTTAAAAATCAAAGAGTATTCAATAAGAAATCAGGAAAGAAAGTGAACTCACCATGGTGTAGAGAAGAATTTAACGAGATCTTGGAACGTCCCAAGGCCCAAAAAATTTCTGACATTCAATAAAAATTGCCAATTCGGAGATCACGTATTCGCTCCTTCCTTATATTCAATTCACTCTCTATAAGAAAATCTTCGAAGTCTTGACATAAAAAAACTGAGTTCAGAAAAATCTTTGCCTAAATTATACATGACTTCTGGGATTTCCATCAGTCACAATTCTTGCAAATGATTGATCCAGGTATAAGCTGCTCATCTTTCAATTTCAACTAAACTTGCTAGACATCCTCCCAATCCATGAAAGCATAAACCCCCACACTGTAAATATCTGTAAAGACATTTTTGTGTACATACACAGATCTGATTAATATACTCGTCAAATAATTAACGGTAACTAAGTAACGGTGAAAAACGCAATAATTTTGTTTTTTTCTAGTTAATTAGTTATTAATAATTGTTTTTAAAATATAATAAAATTTATTTTCTAAAGTCAATTTGTACAATATTTAACTTTATAAATTAGAAAAATTATTTTTTGTGAATATGATTGGTTAAGAAGAAGTGAAATGACCTATTATTTTTTCTATTTTTAAGAAAATGAATTATTATTTTTCTTATTTTAAAGAAATTGAACTATTATTTTGCCTATTATTAAGTACATCTTGCCTATTTTTAAGAAATCAAACTATTATTTTGCTTATTAAATACATCTTGCTTTTTTAAAGAAATTGAACTATTATTTTGCCCTGTCTCAAGGTTCTCCACTAAGCTTTGGAGAGATTGCCTATCTATACACTAATTTAATTTAAAAAGACAAGGAGATGATGCAAATATTTTAAAAATTAAAAAACTATATAATTGAAATTTCAAGAATTCCCAAACTGTATTATTAAATTTCCTGAGAGCATATCGAAAGGGACAAAATCATATCTATCAAACGCTGGTTTTAAATTCATTGCACATTAAATTCGACCCCTATTTAAGTTCCCTTTTATTTCTTTAAACCATACGAAATAGTCTTTTTAAAGTTTCTTATATTTCTTGTAAAGCTTTAATACTTATAAACTTAAGATAGTTTATTATATATCTTTTAAAATATTAGTACTTGTAAATCTAACATAGTTTCTTTTTAAGAAAAAGAAATGAAATTTTAGTCATGAGAATATTTATTTAAATATAAATTTTTAAATATTCATTTTAGTATTTATTTCAATATTTATGTTAATATTTGTTTTAATATAAATTCAATAAAAATATTTAATTATTAGATTGTATCTTCTATATATATAATTGTTTTATAGTGAGAATGAAAATTTAATATAAAAGAAACATCAAATTTTCATAATAATTTTATTATTATTTTTTTTCGATTATTATTTATTTAGGGAAAAGGGTAAATAGGTATTGATATTTTTATCTTTATCTTTCAAGTATTTTTGCTTACACAATAGGTATACGTACGTACATATAATTTCTTTTTCTTTTTTAAATATAAAATCTAACTAGTTATATTACGGATTAAAAGCAATACAAAAGAAAATGACCATGCATTTAATTTTCCTTGGATTTAAGATTTGTGGAGACCTTCTATACTTGTTTCCATTTATCTTTTTATTTTGGAGGAGAAATATTTAATTTAGACTCAATAAGAATTTACTTCCTTTTAAAAGGCTTTCCCAAATAAGTTGAGAGTTTTGATGTCTAAGACACAATATTTTTTATTTTCTTAAAGATTAAACAAAAAGGCTTTTATGATTCCTCTTAAAAGTCTACCTTCACCCTAACATTAGCCCTTTAAATTTAAAGATCAAAATATGCCTAATGTCTTCCTTAAATAACACATCTATTTGAAGGGTAGATTATATTTACATATTTGAGCCCTTAACCACATATGCAATGATACACTTCCCACAAATCCGCTCTTAGGATCATAGAATTCCCCTAAATCACAAGGCTCATTTATATTTGCTTGAATCTTGAATTTTGTTAGATTTTGCATTGATTGCACTTCAATGTATGCACCTGGAAGAAGACAACAAAAAAAACAATATGGCATTGGCCACAAGCTCTCCTCCCAACCATAGGATTGAAAATCAATCCACCCCTGAGCTCTAGGGGTCACATAGCTTTCCCTTACACACACCTCTACTATTCACAAGGGTTCCTTAAACCCATTACACCACATATTTAGCACAATGCAAAAATTCATGCCATAATTCATCACCCTAACCCTTGCATGGCCATACACATTCAGAGCACTATAACAAGGTGGAACTCCAACAAGACAAAGCCAAACTCATAATTTCAACAATACCTCAAAAAGGATTTGACATTAAGTTGCACATAAATTCAATACTTTACAATATTTCATGCATCTTAAACAATGATCCAAAAGGGGTAGACCTAAGTACCAACTAAATGCAAATCCAAAAAGTGAAAGCATGTCCTTCTCGAAGCTCTATTCTCCCATACTTCTCTCCCATCCTTTCCAAGAGTTCTCAAAAATAAGGAAGCAACCAAGAGACACGAGAAGCAATAGCAAGGAGGATAAAACAAGGTCCCAAAAGAGAGAAGCCAGGCCAAAAGAGGAATCCCCTTTTCCTTTCAAAAAGAAGGATTATATAGAAGGAAAGGAAGGGCAACTAACTCCCCAAAACTTCCCAACCACCCAACCAACTCCCATTTCCACCACTTTTCATAATTGGGAAATTAGGGTGGGTTTTACACTTCATTTAAGTGATTTTATAGAATAAAAAGACCCCTACTTTATAGACCTACCACCTAGGGCACCTTTTAAACAATTAAAACCACATGAAGACATTATACAACTTGAAATAAATAATGAAATTTAACGAGGTGACTCAAGGGTGTAATAAAACAATCTTTCACACAAGCACAATCCTTGAAAAACAACGTTAAAACACATATCCTTGACAAGAATAGGAATTCACAAGAATGACATAAGGAAAGTAGCCATGTGACCCCTACATCAAAATTGGCCAATTTTAACCTGTTTACTCAACCAGAGAAAGGTGTCAATATAATTAATAGTAATTGAAACAAATAGCATATGAAAATATAACCTTCTAATGATAATCAACTAAGGAATTAATTCTACATAAGTAACATATAATTCACCCTTCCCACTTGCATAATACCTTTTAGAATCAAGCAACAATTGATCATGTTATATAATATCAAAATATTACCACTTATCAATAATCTACTTACCTATAACGAATACTATTACAACCAAATATTGAATATCAACCATTACCTTTATATTCAACTTACTCACACTCACAATATAAAATCACCTAACATGATGAAATATATTTCATATATATATAATGACATTACCAACAACGAAACATCTTGATCATTGCATACTTACCCAGATAAGGAATGGAACTCATCTAGCTATCACACCAAATCACAAAACCACTAGTTAGTTGGTTAACAATCAAACTATAAGCAACTTGATGTATAGGAACAATAATCACTAATGTATATTGTCCAACATAAAAGAACATAAATATAGGATGTGAACCATCAATGACTAATAGGGTCAATAAGGCCACAAGGGATGGGGTCTTACATCTCTCTCCCTTTCTCTTCCCATATATCTCTATCTCACTCTTTCTCTTCCCATATATCTCTATCTCTCTCTTTCCCTTCCCATATATCTCTATCTCCCCCTAATTCTTTCTCCCTATCTCTATCTCCCCCTATTTCTCTCTCCCTCTCTCCATCTCTATTTTCCTATCTCTAATTCTCTTTGTATATTTATCTTTTTATCTCTCTCTCTCCTCCTCTCTCTATATCTCATTATATCTTTATCTCTCTATCACTCTATCTCACCATCTATATCTCTCTATCTCTCCCTCTCTATCTCCCTATCTCTCTTTATGTTTATCTCTTCTATCTATTTGTATCTCACTTCCTCTCTCCCTCTATCTTCATCTCTACCTCTATTTTACTCTCCCCCTTTATCTCTAGACATGTATCCCTCTCTATATCCATCCATCCATCTCCCTCTCTATCCCCTCTATATATTTATTTCTTCCATCGCTATCCATCCCTCTCTCCTTTCAAGCTCTTTATCTCTCCCTCTCCTTCTCTCCTCTCCATATCCCTCTCCTTTTTATCCTTCTCCCTCTCTGTCTCCATCTCCATCTCCATCTATATCTCTATCTTCCTCTCTATCTCTATATCCTTACCCATCTCTCTCACTCTTCCCTCCTCTATCTCTTTGTCTTTCTATCCCTATCTCTCCCTCTCTTTCTCCCTCTCTCCTTATTGCAAACATAACATGAGTTTGTTGGTAATGGAACCTTATTATCTTCCTGAACCAGAGGTTTTATTTCAATCATGTTTGGATCCCTATAAGTGGATCTGCATGGCTAATTTGAAGCTATCACTTCTCCATGGAAACTTTTGTTGCACAAACAACATCATTTGCTATATGGCCTACCAATTGACCTCATGTAATGCATAAATGTATGCAAAAATAAACCAAAATTTATCCTAATTGACCTTCCACACTTCTTCAACGTACCCATTGCACACTAAGGTTTGATTGCTAGTTTAATTTAAAAAGACAAGGACATGATGCAAATATTTTAAAAATTATAAAACTATGTAATTGAAATTTCAAGCCCAGTACAATAGATTTAATTTAATAATTATTATTTGATTGTTTCTTATTATTATATTATATAATCAATTCATTTTATTTAATATAAATAAATAAAAATTATTATCTAAATTTACATTATATAATCAATAAATATCAGTTAATATAATATAATCAATAAATTTATATTATATTATACATATTGGTATGTAACATAATTATTAGATAAATTTTATATTTATATAATAATAATTATCATTTTTTTCTTCTAATTATATTATATTATCATTTGATTTTATTTTTATTTTGTTTGATATTTATATTATTTTTCTAATATTACAAATTTAATACATAATTATTTTTATATAAGATAATTGATTTTTATATAATATAATTAAGATGAGATTAATAATTATTAAAATGATTATGTTAATACTATAATTAACAAAACTCACATTGAATTTTATTCACATTAATAAAACTTAATTTTTTTATTAAACTAAAATACTATAAAGGAAAGTACTAAATGTTGTAGAAGTTTATGTGCTTTGTCCCTTCCCCATGAAGTCCCAGTAACAGAAAGTGTAACTAAAGAGGCAATCACGCCTTCTCTTAAAAGCATGCACAAATGTGATGGCACTACAAGAATCACAAATTACAGTCGTATATGCCTTAACAGATGTTTTTTGTAAATGTGCATTTTGTAAAAACAAATACTCAATCCATCCAACATCAACCTTCTCACAATCACAATAATAGCTTCTTGGCTCCCTCTGTAATCTTGAAGCAAATAAGATATGTGTTTTCACTCTCCAGGATTATTTCCATACCACCAACCTAGAAGTAAATTCTCTACATCTGTTGATGCCATCTTATAATGATTTGAGAGCAGGGTATAGCACTGATGGTCTCCAAATCCTCCAAACTGTATGAATGTTACAAAAAATAACTGAAGTCGTTTACTATTAAGTTCGATCATATAGGGGTTCACATTTCAGCTGCCTTTTCTGTTCTAGAGCCACATTTGTTCTCCATGAACCTAAACTATAAAGCTTTTAAGGCTAAATAAGCATATAAACAAGTTAGATTGGAGAGTTTTATTATAGAATTAGAGGTATGTACTTTGATCCCTAGTATTTGTTTCTTGATAAAGATCCTGAAGACAACAGGAATTAGTGCTACTGCTCATCCAGGGCAACCAAATGCAGATGCAAAAACCAAGCAAGTTGAAGGTCAATTTAGAGTTTTACAGAAATGTAGGAGTTGTTTTGAATTTGATATAGTAGATCACTCTAGTATGAATGAAGAAAATGATTCAAATTTGTAGGATGAGAGCATCAATATCTTTGAAAATCATAAGAAGTTAAGAAATTAAATAAAAATCCTGAAGACAACAGTGATATCATATATATCAAAGATTATACTGGCAACACTTTGCTAGAAGATGGTACAAAAAACAAAAAACAAACTTTTGAAACTCAAATCAAAAAATTGAAATCTAAAAACTCAAATCGATATCAAGAAGGAAAAACAAATCATTATGTTTCATTTTACGATTAAAAAATAATTGATTACAAGTAAAATAAGAAATGTAGATACCTACACAATCCACAATTGTTTCCCTCTCTCAATCGCAATCTGGACTTTTATCTCTCCCTTTTTGAAGATGGTTGCCTCTGGTTCAATGTTAAGTCTCTTTTTTAACTCCACCTACATACAAAACTTGTGTAATTAAAATCATTTACTATTGATTGAGGCAGATTTGAACAAAATAAAACAAGATCTAGATCTTATTTGCAATAATATGCAACCAAGCAAATCATCAATCCAATATGCATAAAGTAAACCATGACTAAAGCTTGCATTACCAAGTGAAGCTCCGTACAATTCAAAAAACATACACTCTTGAAAAATTTGTTATGCACTCTAAGCTCTTTGTGCATTATATAGTTGAAGGGTGGTGTTCACATAAATTTATGTACAAAATGAAACATTGGCAATACAATTTTAAAACAGCTTTAAAACTAAAAATAATATTAAAACTAACAACTTATCAAGACTTTAACAAGATTATCTTAATAATTTTTAAAATATTTTTAACAAGATTATCTTGAATTTTTTAATATCAATTTAGCAATTGTCATTTTATTGTAATATTAAATTCAAGATTTTATTTATGTGTAAGATTTAAAAGTATTCATTATTATCATCCTATATATATAATATTGTATTTATTTTTATTTTTTGTATTATATATTCAAGATAATCTTGTTAAAAATCTTCTACAAATTATAAAAGCGTGAAAATATTGAAAAACACATACCCACGCCTTATTATTACCTTTTGTTTTGGGCCCACTTTCACAAAGTATTTTTACTAGCGATTGCACCTGAACTGCTTTTTATATTTGTGTTTGTCAAATTATAATACATTTTTGTAGTTATATGTTGTTTGAAGTTTGTTACATACTTTTTGTTAGTTATTTTTTATAACTTTTATTGTTGTTAGTTCATGTTATGTCCCAACATTTAGAAAGATATTTTTTTCAATAATAAATAAATCATATAGAAATATTTAATAATAAGCATCTTTGTGCACAAATTTGATGATGGGTTTGTACCTTGGATTGGGCATTACAAAAGATTAATTGTAATTGTCCTTGAGTGGGTGGAAGTGGAAGTGTGTAGGCATAGATTTGTTCTATACATCTCCTCCACCAATAGTATGTGATAGCCCAATAAATAAATCCAATTATAGTTGAATTATTTTTGTAACATGTGAATTTTACCACCAATAAATAGAACTTACATTAAGTATTGAATGAAACTTAAAAACATCCCTGTATTAATTGGGCTATGGAGTAAAAATTAGGACAAAATTGATACAACATTGGATATAGATATGGTGAATATTCTAGATTTGTTGTTAGTTCATGTTATGTTTGATCATTTTGAAAGATAGTTTTTTGAATAATAAATAAATAATGTAGAAATATTTAACAATAGGCCTCTTTGTGCACACTTTTGATGATGGGTTTGTACATTGGGTTGAACATTAGGGTAGATTAATTGCAATTGTCCTTGATCTAGATTTGTTGTTAGTTCATGTTATGTCTGATCATTTTGAAAGATAGTTTTTTGAATAATAAATAAATAATGTAGAAATATTTAATAATAGGCCTCTTTGTGCATGCTTTTGATGATGGGTTTGTACATTGGGTTGAACATTAGGGTAGATTAATTGGTCCTTGATTGGCAGCCAAAGTGGGTATGCATAGATTCGATCCACACATTTTCTCCACTTGCAGTATTTTGATATTTAATACAAATCATATATAAAGAGATAAATATCTAATGGGTCATAAGTTTATGGAAAATAAAGTGATTGAGTTAGTGAGTGCCATAAATATCTAATATGATAATTATGATATTATGATATTATTATGATAATTATAAAGAGTTAAATATCAAATTGATCATAAGTTTATGGAAAATAAAGTGATTGAGTTAGTGAGTACGTGTTTGTGCATATGCTACAATTCTAGTTATATGTGATTAGATTAAACAATTAATAATCAAAATTAAATAAAGAAAGAAATAAAGTTAGATAAATTTGGTTTTTTTTGGTTAAAGAAATTAATTATTAAATGCAAATGAAGAATGGATGTTGGCATCAAAGTAACAAAAAACATTGCAAATGGAAATAAAATGCTTCCATCTAGTTGGAAAATCAATATCTAACTAATTTTTACTTGATAAACGAGATTTTGGAGGTTTTTACCATTTAGTAAATAGATTATTTGCCATTAAACAAATAACAATTTCTTAGAAAGTTTGTAAAAATGCTTTTACCAATCTATATTTTCTTTGTTTTAGTTTTTTCTTATTATTTGTCACAAAGTTTTAAATAAAATCATAATTATTTTTTTAATATAGTGTGGAATATAAATTAATAAATGCTAGCTCTATTTTCTTAGGAGAAGGTTTGTTGTCTTCAACATAAAGTAACCCTTTCATGAAATATTAGATGGAATTTTTCTAAAAAAGAGACAATTTATTTAAGATATATATTTGAAATGGGTATGTTATTTCTTTTTCTTTTTTCTAATATTTTTAAAATTTAACAAAGACCCTTTTTGCTTTTACTCCCTTAATTCTCGTCTTGTTTAATTATTTTTAACCTTTAATTAATGCCTAGTATTTTGTAATAAATCAATTATGTTAATTAGAAGTAATGAGTACAATATATCTTTTTTTTTTGGAAGACATAATTTATTAAAGTGCACAATAAAAATAAATAATTACAATGGATCTTTGAACTGAAGTCAAGCAATAGTGCTTGACAAAGATAAAGTTAGAGAAGGAAATTCTCCATAATATCCGGTTGCTCAATTTCCAACTCTTTATTTGGGGTGCTCCATTCCTCGGTTTGATGTAAATTTGGATAAAATAAATTCTTTTGTTGGTTTTTCTTCAATCTTGTGATGACATAGTACATTGTGTTTGATGTATGTCCATGTTAGTTCCAAATCTCCCATTTTGCTCATATATTGATGCATACGTGCCAAATGATGAATCCAAATAATTTGAACATTTTCATTTGTAATTGTAGTATTTGGAATAAATAAACTAGCAGATCTTGAGAATAATAATACTGGAAGTTCAAGTTACAGAAAAAGATAGAGCATAATCAAATTACATCAATTGCATATTGAACAATATTGAAGGTAGTTTGTAGGGTTGTTGAAATGCTTGTTTTTTAAAAATGTTGTCTAAAGTTTATATGTTGATCTTTTGTGTTGTTTTTTTTAAACATAATGAAAAAACAAAAATTGTTTTGTAGTGAGCATCCCATAAAAATAGTTGAAAATGTTTATAAGTGCAAAACAAACATGAAAAACAACTTGATTTTTGCATTGCTTGCCTAAACAGAAATAACTAAGAGTCATGGCCTATTCTTTCTCAAAGCAAACTTCTCAAGAAGTGGATAGATTGACTTTGGAGTGGACAGGGACTTCTTGCAGCAACCTACATGTGGAGCAGTCAATGGTTTCATAGGATTCTCAAATTTGGATAGAGGGGTTGTGACATGTGCATTGTTCTATATAGCTTCACCCTCACAATGTGAAAGCTATGATTTGGGGCTAGCTATGGTACACTTTACAAGTTGTATGTCTTTATCTTTCTATACTTTGCAATCGTGTGGTGAAAGTGGTTGTAAGGAATGGTATTGCAAGGTTTGACATAGGTGAGAGAGAAGAGTGGGATAAAGTGTATGACAATGATTTGTACAATGATTTGGGAAACCAGGAAAAGATGAGGAACGCAGTCGTCAAAATCAAAGACTAATTATTCTTCTAAAAATCAAAGATAGCACTTACATTCACAAGCCAAATAATGAAACAAAATTGTTTGATGTTTAGTTAGTGAAGCTGTCAATGGGGCTATAACTGATTTCTCCATCTGACCTTGAGGACAAATTACATTCTTCTTGTTAGATACAACTGAGGAAGAATGCATTGTCAAAGTTGAAGAAGCAAACTCTTTCTGTTCTGGAGGTGAATTTTTATGTAATCCTCTTTTTCCCATAAAGTTTCTTATCCTCAATTTTCTCATTTTTTGCTTTTATGACCAACTTACAATTCAATTCTAGTTTTGTAAATATTGTCTTCAAGACAATATTGTCTTCATGTATCCAAACTTACAGGACATCCTATTAAAGTGAAGGAATTTGTCAATTTGAATTTGGGTCATGGGTTTTATGTTTATTCGACATATTTTATTATGCTTGCATGGAAAAGAATTGGCTAGTTTCAGTTTGTGGAGAACCTTGAGGTAAGTCACTTGAATCTATATCCGGCTAGATCATTTTTATTTTGTGTTCTATTTCATTCTAAAAGACTTTTGTCTATATTTTCATGGTGAGAGTTATGTAAGCACAAGGAATCATTGGAGGATGTTCATGTCAATGATCATAGTACAATTATTTAAGGGCTCGCACGAGCAATTTCCCCTCTTCTTTTATTTTCTACATGAATAGTACTATTTCAAAGTCAAGTTTTGTTTAATTACGACATAACAGAATTTTCCTATGTGATATCATTTCTCTTACATAATATTTTAAATTTTGTTTTGGGGTGATTGTTTGTGTCTTGTTGATATGCTTGTTTAGTTGAGAAACATTTCGTGACGGTTGTAAATTTCTTTCAGCAAAGGTTTTCAATAATTCTTGGTCCTTAAGTATGTTTACATTCATAATGAAGAATGCATGTATGGGTTTATTGGTTGTGTGTAATATGATAAATATTTTGCACAATTAGATTGCCCCATTATCCATACCTACTCAACTCTAAGGTTCAGTCTTATCTCAAATTCATTAAGCAGGTAGTTTGCTTGGTTGTTTATATTGGTCTTACTCTCATTTTTTGGTAATTTTCTCTATTCTATTGTAGGTACAAGGATCACTTGGGGTCATCTACTGTCCTCTTTATGCTTTTCATTTGGTTTATAGAAACAACCATAGCCACAATAGGTAGGAACATATAAAAGAGCAAGAGCTAAAGTGAGGTTGCTCTCTGGTCTTTGTCATTTGTTGTCAACATCAAATTTATAGATTGTGCTATCCATTCACAACCCTTATGTGGACAATATAACATTTGTCTCAATAGTAGAACAAACACTTGGCATAGAAAGAGGGTTGTAGATGTTGTTTTTTAAAGCCTAGCTTAGTCAAGCTGAGTGAAAAATATAAATATGAATAATAATATTTAATCATAGTTAACATATTATTTTTATCATAATATGAATCTTGTTGTTATGTTGCACCTTCACAAGTAAGAATGAGTCCAATTGCCATAGGGAGAAAAGGAGAAATTTGTAAAGTTGTCTAGGCCATGTATTTTACGGTAGTAGATTGGGGCATTGATGCAAATTTATTTTCATGGGTTTTGAAAAACTCCCTTGTCTTATTGGAGAAGAGACCACAACAAAAAGTCCAAACCCCAAACATAGATGTAATATTTTAGGCTTAGTATTTACAACTCAAGACATTTAGATTGTCCTTTTCTTTTGTATTTTGAAATATGTAATGCCAAAAATAATGAAGTTACATGTAAATGTGAATACTTATTTATACAGAATATGTCTCCTTAATATGTTAATATGTTAGAGAGTATGTGTTTGTGTATGAGTTTCATGTGTTACAAATTGTAATTGTATGTGGTTGGATTAAACAATTAATAATAAGTGTTAAATAATGGAATGAAATAAACTTAGACAAATTTGATTTTTTTCGTAAAGAAATTAAGTATTATTTGATTTTGAAATATTTGCATGTAGATTTAAAACATAAAGCAATGCAAATGAAAAAGAAATTTGTGATCAAATTGACAAAAAAAACATTGCAAATAGAAATAGAATGTTCTTATCTAGTTTGAAAATCATAATTTATTTGGTTTTGATATTAAGTGAAATTTTGGAGGTTTTCACCTAATATTTTGGAGGCTTTTATATTTTGAAGTTGTGCAGAAAATAGTTGGGCTTAAGAACAATTAATCTCCCATTTCTCATGAAAAAAGAGCCAACCCTTCAATGTTGAGGATCCCTCTATGAGAATCCCAAGCACTGAAATAATTCAACCCAAAATACCAATTCATGGTACTTCTCTTTAAAAAATGGAAGCAATAAAATGAACTTTGACATGATATTATACTTACATCGAGTGTGATAGCACAAACCTCCTATTTAGTAATTTTATGACATTGTAGTTTGTACTATTGTTGGGCAATGGCAGGAAGTATAAAAAATTCAGCAAATCCAGAAGAAATTAAACAAAACATGGCAACATCTCCAATTATTAGCAAAATTTTGGATAGTGTGGCTTCTTGCTCTTATTTTGAAGTCATATGGTGTCATTGAAATCCATGGGGATGTCCATGATGGAATGGATTGGAAAACCCATACTAAAACCTAGGAGTTACACCATACCCATCACCGTCTAGGAACCCATGCATCTGGAAGCTAAAGAGAGATGGAAATAACCTAAAGCCTATAGAGAATGTGAAATTCCCAAATCAAGTCGTTTCCATTACAACAGGTATTGATTAGGGCCTGGTGAAGAACTACCACACCGTTGCGTGCTCTCTTCCACCAAATCCTTACAAAGAGGGAACTCTTAGCATAAACATATAATTCCATCTATCCCTTGTCAAAATTGACAGTGTTGAAGACTTGTTGTGCCATTGAGAAAGAAAGCAACAAACATGACAAATTGCTTGCCTTGGATGTGAGCAGATGTTCTTCCACAACAATGTAGTGCACCAGTTTGTTGCCCATCTGCTTAAGGTTTCTTGCCATGAAGTCTAAAATGTCACAATAATCATTCTAACCCTTGTTAAATTTTGATACACCATCGCCCACATCAACCACCACTCTTGCACTGGACACCGGCTGAAAACAAAGTCAGAAATAATGTATATTTACCAAACCATAAACCTTATTTTCCTAGAGAAGCGTGACGGAGCATACAAGGGTGCCACATTATAAAGGAATCGTTGTGTATGTTTTGAATTTCAAAATGCTGTAGAACCATGATGCCATATTTTGAAATCCACAAAATCAAAAGCAGTTGCATGACCTTTAACCAAAACCTGGGACTCTCTCCTCTTATGCCTCATATAATATTTAAAACATTTTAATAAACTTTACTATCATTTTTTTAATATCAAATCAGCCTTTGGGACAGGGATTTTTATTCCCCTAAATTGCATGACATAACAAATTCAACCTTAATTTTGCCATATGAACAAAAAATCATATTCAAATATAAAAAGATTTCAATAAATAAAATCCACAATGTGAAGAATTGGTGGAAAATTTTGTAACTATTTTTTTTGAAACCAAAAACAAAAGAATACTGAAATTGTGTTCGATGAAGGAAATAAAAACATGCATATGCAATTGGAAAAATCATTAGATGCCAAAACCTTAAAATTGAACAATCAGTACAAAATTGTCTTAACATTTACAAAATCCAAAAGTTAATGCAACATATGCAAATTCAATTTAAAGTTAGGTGAATACTAAAGCATTTGCAAGTGTCTAAAACATGAACACTCTTAGCAAAGTGGGCTTTGATGATATTGTAGTGGGATGGATAAAGGAATGCATTTGTTGACCTTGGGTGGCTCCCCTGGTTAATAACAACTCAACAATTTTTTTTAGACTCTCTGAAGGTCTAAGATAAGGTTGCTCCCTCTCACCCTATTTGTATATTATTTCAGCTAAGCTTCTTGACCAAACTCTTGACATAAACAACAACAAAAAAATCTCCTTGGATCTCCCACCTTCCAAAGATAAAAAGAACTTAATCTACCCAATTTGTTGATGACACCATTCTAGTGGAAGAGCCACTCCACAAATAGCTCAGAGATCTCAATTCTCAAAGACTACTCTGCTACAACTGGGTGCTTGGTGGTCAATACCAAATCTATCATTTGTCTTTTCCATTCCCATCTTGGAGAATTTGTTGCAATCTCCATAATTCTAAGTTTCAAGGTTAGTCCCAAACAATCCTTCTTTTATTTAGAAATGCCTATTTCCTTTAATCTGCCCACAGCTAAACATTAGGAAAAAAATTTGTGCTAAACAAAAGCCAAGGTTAACACCTGGATCACTGCTTAGTTAACTCCTCTTGCCCATTACTTATAACCTATGTGTTCTCTACCTTCTCAATTTACCAAATGAACATTATTAGTGCACCCAAGAGTATTATGAGTAAGATGAAACAACTCTTTAGGAAAATTATGTGGGAAGGGGGAAAGCATGAGAACAAAAGGCAACTGGTCTAGTGGAAGCGAATCACCAAGGGTGAGAACTAAGGGAGGCTTCGCCTGAGTCACTGCTTGGTTAACTCCTCTTGCCCATTACTTATAACCTTTGTGTTCTCTACCTTCTCAATTTACCGAATAAACATTATTAGTGCACCCAAGAGTATTATGAGTAAGATGAAACAACTCTTTAGGAAAATTATGTGTGAAGGGGAAAGCATGAAAACACAAGGAAACTTCAAGTGGTCTAGTGGAAGCGAATCACCAAGAGTAAGAAAAAAGGGAGGCTTCACCGAAGATGTCTTAGACAACCAAAAATTCTTGGCTACTAAACTAATCTAGAGAATGATTGTAAACAAGGACAAACAGTGGGACTCTTTATGCATAAAATGCAATTGCCACATTATCAATGGTTGTCTCAAAAATAATCTTGTTGTTAAGAAAACTCGGATTTGGGGAAACTTGGAATTTCCATGATATTAATCACCACTCAATTGTCTTGGGTGCCTGGAAATGATGAAAAAATCCATCTTCTAAGGACATAATTTCAGGGCATTGTAGACCCCTAATTTCCATCTATCTAGAAGATTGGTTTCTTGCTCAAAACATTTGCCTCCTCAATCAAGTTGTTAACTTTTAGAGCTCTTCCAAACTCAAGTCTGGATTGGATCTTAACATCCCCCTAGATATGCAAGATGACTGGCTCACCTTTGTTTCACTAGTAGAATTTGGCAAATAAATGACTACGTGACTAAAACTTTTAGTCACGTGACTAACACTAGTAATATTTGGAAAATAAATGACTAATTTGGTCATTTATAAGTGACTAATTTGGTCATCGGGTAAAATCACAACTAAATGACTAATATCAGAAAAATAAAAATGACTAAATAAATGACTAATATCAGACAAACAAAAATGACTAAATAAATGTGTTCATTATTAAAATCTTGGCCATAATTTTCATTTTAATAAAATTATTAATAAATATTTTTTATGGAATAAATATTTTGTTTTGTGGTGTCATCATATGAACACCAATGTTTCTTCTAAATTGACGAAAAACCACCAAATTATAAAAATTAACAAAAACCATAAGAGAACCTAAAAAACTAAAACCCAAAAACCTTGAAAAATAAAAAAAAGCAAAAGGAAGAGAAAAAACAAAAGATAAGAATAAGCAACCAAATAATCTAAGAGGAAAAAGGACCAAATTTTTTTTAATAAGCATAATTTTCATTTTAATAAACATACTCTAAAACCTTGGTGAAGACCTTATTTTCAATGTAGCCCGCCAAAATGGAGCAGTGAGTCGAAACCTTATTTTCAAGGTAGCCCACCAAAATGGAGAAGTAAAGCGATGCCTAATTTTGGATTGCAACCTCTGCCCATTTTTCTGCATCAGACACGATTTGTGTAGAATATTGTGCTAAGTCACTTTCCATGGTTTCAATTAATTTTACTTTTCAAATCTATACGCGGTCAGACCATATGATCCATATGATCCATTCTTTTTAGTAATTTTACTAGTTTCTTGTTGACTAACAGTAATTATGTTCTTTTTTAGGCTAATTATGGAAAAGCATATCCATCTTGTGTTTCAGAAGTTAAGGATTTAGATAGAGAACTTGGAATCGAGGTTTGTTTATTCTTTTCTTTTTCGTTATGAGATGTTAAAAGTGATCTTTTCTTTTTGAATTTTCCACTATCAAAT